>PVJL010007558.1:0-76619 GCA_004026885.1 Lyroderma lyra | reverse complement strand
GCTAAGTGAAATAAGCCAGACAGAAAAAACAAAGAACTGCATGATTTCACTCATATGCGGAATATAAAACTGAAAGCAAAGAAAAAAAGAAATGAACAAACAAATAACCCATGGACACAATCAATAGTTTAATGTTTATTTGGGGACGAGTGGGTTAGGGAGGGGAGAAAAGGGAGGGGGTGGGAGAGGAGGGGGGAAGCTAAATATAAGGTGATGGAAAGAGAAGTTACATTAGGTGGTGAACTTATTATACATCAAGTTGACAATGCACTGTAGAACTGTATGCCTGAAACCTATGTAATCCTTGCTAACAGATGTCACCCCAATAAGTCTAACAATAAAAATGAATTAAAAAAAAAAGAAGGTGATCAGTGCTTTAGAATAAAACAAAACAAGAAGGTAGGAGAGAGACTTGTATTTTTCAATTATTGGTGGCATAATGCCTACCTGAAGAGCTGAATTAGAGCAAAGATTAGGAGATGAAGATGTAATTCATGTTTAAATGTAGAAGAGTATTCCAAGTAAAACAAACAATTCAGAGGCATTGAAGTAGGAATGTGATTTGTGTTCAGGAGACAGAAAAAGGGACAGTATTGCTGCACTCCAGTGGGCTAGGTGTAGAGTAATAGATGATCTCAAAGTGGTGAGAGTGTTGTTTACCATTGTAAGGACTTGGCTTTTACTGAGAGTGAGTTGGGAGCCATTGCAAGATTTTTAGCAAAGTAGTGATATAGTCTGACTTAAATTTAAAAATGAGTTAGTTTGATTGTTTTGTAGAGAACAGACTGTAAGGTGTCAAGTGGAAACAGGAAGGCTGAGGCAATAATCCAGGTTAAGATAAAATAGTGATATACCAGTGAAAAGTAATCAGATCCTGTTCATATTTTAGAAGTGCAACCAATAGAATTACCAATGGATTGCATGTGAAGAGTGAAAGAGAGAAGTCTGAGGCCAAGGTTTTTTCCCCTAAAGCAATTTTTTTAATTTATTAAATTTATTGAGGTGACATTGGTTAGCAAAAATTACATTACACAGGTGTACAATCCTACAGTGCAACCCCAGGCAATTTTAAGAATGGAGTTGCCATTAATTCAGGTGGAGAATACTACCAGAGGAGCTGTCTTAAGGTGAGAAAACCAGGAGTTGACTTTTAGATTGAGTTACTAAAAATACTAAGTGGAGATGTCAAGTTTGGAATTCATAGGAGACTTGTAAACTGGTTAAGTTTGCAGTATTACTTGATATCTAAGCAGACATGCCAAGTTTGGAGTTACAGGAGATCATGGAGTCAGAGATGTAAATATGGTAGCTATTGGCCAAGAAACGGGATGAGATCTCTCCAAAGTGCAATTAGAAATTAGACGTAGTATATCTTCCTTTCTTGAGGGCACTACAGTTTTTACTGATTGAGTTGATGAGGAGGAATCAATAAAAATACTGAGAAGTGGTTATCAATACTAGGAAAACTGGTACCTGAGAAACCAAGTGAATGTTTTTCAAGGGGGAGGGATTGATCAGCTTTGTGCTACTAAGACAAATACGATGAGCAAAAAAAATGAAAGGAGTGGTAAAACAAAAGCTTGATTAGAGTGCTTTTAACAAAGGAAGGGGAGAAACTGGAGATAGAGAACTTTTAGAGGGAATAATAAAACAATACCATGTTTAATCTCACCTGGATACTTTTTTTAAGAGATGAAATCAGTTGCTGTCTCTAGAAAGGCCAGATAGTTCATTGTCTTTCTATACTTTATTTCTCTCCTACCTAACTTAAAATGAAAAATGAGAGAGGCATAAATACAAATATATTCACTCAAAACAATGTTATAAAAATTTAGGATATTTTTCTGCACATTAAATTTTTGTCTAGTCTTACTTTTTCCTATAACCTAGATACATATATTTCTTTTTGGCCACTTCTGACTAAAAATGAACAGGTAATCTCAATCCCTGTTTCGAACAGTCAGCCAAGATCATATATAATTTCTACTCTTTTTATTTCCACCATCCTTCATGTAAACTGAAAAGAATGTTATATACTGCCATTTTTAAAAGACGTTGGCCAATTTATTGCATCTGTCCTCTTTATTTCATAGTGCTGTGGGAGTTAACAGCATGCTTCTCTCCTACCTTCACATTTGCCATGTGGTTTGTCTACTTTTGCTTTAAGACTTACAATTTGTACTTTTAATTACTCCCTTTTAAAGGCTGAGAATATTTCTAATGTTTCTATTCTGTTAATATATGAGACAGCACTTTGTCCTTTGTCTCTTTATTTTCCTTCCTAATATTTTCTGTGTCTAAAAGATCTGTTTATTCAGTTTTTTCAAGACACGCTGACAGATTCTTCTGTCTTTTGTTTCTTAGCTTTATCCTAGCAAAGGTAGTGACTCTAGCATTTCTACCAGTAAAATGCCACAGCCTCTTTTACCATATTTAATTTTCAAAAGCGTTTTAAGTAGTGGCTAGGCTTCGGCACTCTCACCACCATGGCCTGGGTTCCATTCCCAGCCAGGGAACCATCCAAAAAACAAACAAACAAACAGAAACAAGTTTACTTTTCATGAACTCTAGTGAAAATACTTTTTAAAAAAACTTTTATTGCAACTTAGCTTCTTTCTATAATATAATACTTAAAAATGTTCAAAGTTATTCTATACTAATGAATAGAATGCAGAATTCTTCATTTTACATTTTGTTTTTATTTATTATTTTAGTTTATTTGAAGACATTTTAATTGAAGAAACTTCAGTAGATATTCTATTTTATTATCGTCATATTCTTAAGATTTCCCCTCAAGACTAAATCTTATTATTTGCATTGCCTATTTCAGTGTTAACTTTTATGATTTTTTTTAAAAACATGAATTTGTGAGAAATAACTACTTGGAATACCATATATCACTTTACTTGTATTTAGGTCTTTGGAATATAATTTCCTTATTGGTTATTTTTTAAATGTAAGTGAAGAGAACTTGAACGTGTTTTAACTTGTTGTAATTAAAGAAATTTATTATTCCTTTATTTGAAGAAGCAATGGTAGATTTTAAAACTGTGGACCTGAATATATTATATCCATATAGGACTACACATCTAAATATAATACATTTTATTTGAATGATTATAGAAGTCTTTGAAATAAATATGGTTTACTTTATTTTCATATAAAGCAGTCAACTCTACATACTTTTGAATATAGAGAATGGTGGGCTAGTAGGTTGCGAGTTCAATTCATTTTCTGACTCTACTTCTTTGAAAAGTTCCCCGTAATTTATTTGGCCTCTAGTGTCCAGATGAAGTCAATACTTACTATCTAAATGTTGGAAACAGCCATTATCTGGATTAATGAAGTCGATAGGTAATCAATAGTCCATGTCAGTTGTGGTTTCAACATTTCTAAAATATTCTACTTAAAATTTCTAGCAAGTGTTAATAAGGACTAACATAAGTTTTGTCCATCCTCCCTCTTTTCCTCCCTCCCTTCTGTCTTAAATCCTCAAATTGAAAGAGCAGGTATACCTAAAAGCAGTAGTGATATGGTCTGGATAATTCATTAACTAAATAATTATCCTTCAACTAGTTTAGAGTTGATTCGAAAAAAAATGTTTTGCAGCTTTGTATTAAGACAGTGTGGAGTTAGAGGGAATCTCCTTGGCAGGCACTTAGGTGGAGAATATCATCATCATCATCATCATCATCTTTGGATATTATTTCTAGGTCTTTTGTTTTTGTTTTATGATCATTGTAGTAGCTCATTACCCAGAGATACAATTTCAATGAATACATGTAAATTTTAGAACATTTGGAAAAACAAAAAATACAAAGAAGATGTATATTATCACTTTTCCCAGAAATAACCAATATTAACATTTTACTGTAATTAAACTTCATGTAATTTTTTTACTCATAGGTACTTTTTCTCAATGAAATTGAATATTACATGTTATCATGTATTTACCTTTTGCCTTTATCATGACCATTTCCCAGGTCTAAATATATTTTGAAAAGAGTATTTTTCAATGACTATTTATTATTCTAATCTAAGGATTTGCCATAACTGGTATACCATTGTTTTGTTGAAGATATTTATGTTTACTTTTTACTCCTGTGTAACTTTTTACTACTGTAATTGCTTCTTGAATATAGTTTTGCACCAAATTTAATTAATTTCTAATTCTTTAGAAGAGAATCTTAAAGATTTATCTATTAAAGAAAATGAATACTTTTAAGGCTTTTGATTAAATTTGACAAATTGCCTTCCAGAAAAGTTTATTTCTATCTGCTCTTGCACCAAGAAAATCTAGAGCAAGCTTGTCCAACCTCTGGCCCCCTGTCCACATGCAGCCCAGGATGGCATTAAGTGTGGCCCAACACAAATTTGTAAACTTGCTTAGAACATTACAAAAATTATACAAAAACCTTTTTTTTTTTTTTTTTTTTTTTAGCTCATCAGCTAGCGTTAGTGTTAGTTTATTTTATGTGTAGCCCAAGACAATTCTTCCAGTGTGGCCCAGGGAAGCCAAAAGGTTGCACACTCCTGATCTAGAGGTTTCAGTTTCACCATGGAGTATAATGTCAATTATCTTTGCCAGATTGAAAGTATCTTGTTAGTAAAATACTCATAAAAGTGATCATTTGCTGTCAGTTGTTTCCATGAGCAATTTTTTAAAACATTGAGTTCTGATTTTTTACAAGTCATATACTTATACTGAAACTTGTCTTTTTTTTTTTTTTAATTCTTGCTTGAAAAGGAAATACACAACTGAGGTGCTCTTTTATAATCATAGTTTTTTGGCAATTTGGTATTAGTAATTCACATGTATTCCACTATCTCCCATACCCTACATTCACTTTGAAAGTAATGCTGTAAAACTAAGGTTGAATATGGGACATTACTCTTTATTCTTTATTTCTGTGTTGTCTTCTTTATTATCATTGCTTTATTCAGACACTGGAGTTAGGTGAAGATTATACATGATCCGTATCTGTGCACCCTTCTGTGGTATGACTCTTTGGAAACTATTGTAGTGAAATATAATAAATTAGTTCAAGAATGCAAATGACTATTTCTGTTCCTAAGTGATGATGTCTGTGTAAAGGGACACGCTAATTTTGTTGGAGGCAGAACCTGAGTCCAGGGTAACTCTCTCTGAGGCTTCAAAAACCCTTATCTTTGTTTCATCAGCCCTGAACGACATCATACATAGTTATCTAACCTTGGATCACCAATTCTAAATGATATCTAATGATAAAAGCCAGTACTTGTAAAGAACCCTTAGGGCTCCCATAGCTCTTCAAGAGTGACCAAAAAAAAAAAAAAAAAAAATGTATACTCAGGAAAGTATGGGTTATTAAGGGTAGATATTTTCCCTTGTGGCTTGAAACACCAGGAGTCATATTTTAAAAGTTTCTGTAACTCTAGAGTGAAGGATATCAGGATAATGATTTCTCTAATCTTGCTCCCTGAAACCAAGTCCAGCAAAACTTGGCTCAGGATGTCATCAATTGTGTTATCACCCATGCTATGCAAAGTTATAACCATATTAGGAAAGTGTACCTCATTCTTTCTGTTCTTATTTCTAACAAATAAAATTTTATATAATGAAACAGTTAAGTGTTTTAAACTAAAACTTTATGTTCTTAAGCAGATCTGTTATTTACCTAAATCTCTCTTGATTTCTACCCATTAAAAATATTTGCTGAATGAATGAATGTACTGCCTTGTACTGTGGTGGTTATGTTGCTAACCTGCAAACTCCTTGGAAAAAGGCAACATGTCTACTGAGTAAGAGCACAGACTACGGAGCCAAGCTGCCTAGGTTCACATTAGGTTACCCATGGGAGTTCCCTGGTGGTATAGTGGCTTAAGGCTTTGGCGCTGGTGCTGTCATTGCTGTGGCCTGGGTTCGATTTTCAGCCAGGAAACTACCCACATACAAAAAACAAAACAAACAAACAAAAAAAACCACACATTAGGTTACCCATTTACTAATTCTGTTACCTTGCTTAAGTTCCTTCACTTCTTCAGTTTCCTCATCTGTAAAGTGCTGATGATAATAGTAACCTACCTCTTAAGTTTTTTAAAAATTAAAATAATATGCGTAAAGGTTTAGAATAGTTGTTGGCATATGGTAAGAACTACATAAGTATTTGCTATTAACATCATGGATTTTTTTAATTACTTCTAGCACCAACCATATTGTTTGCACATAATACATAATTTTTATAATGAATAATACAGTCCTTCAGGCTTGGCCTTTGTCATGTTTGTTGCATAATTAAATAGTAATTTTTGAAACCAAAGAAATGCTGGAGTAGAGATGGTAGATATTTCTAATATGTAATAGACTCACTTAAAACTCATAGGTAATATCAACACTACATCAATTTAAGAAAACAAGTTTTAGTTATTGAACATTCATGGTTACCTGTATAATCTTTTTCATAATTACCATTTTGCTCCTTGGAATATAACCTCCAGGCTTTTCCCTATTTTCAAAAGCAAAGAAGAATTTAAAGTAAGTGCAGCTATAGGAGAATTGGTTTTTATTATTTGCTTAATACTTTTGTTAATGTATATAGTGTGTTCTGTCTTCCCTTTCTCCATTGCATTAGCACTATTTCACAATTCTGTCTTCTCTCAAAGAAACTTAAGACATCTGTTTTTCCAATTTATGTTTTTATCCAAGAGATAAGCATCCCTCTCTGACTTAGTAAACGCTGTGTATAAAGCACATTGCACTAAATGCTAGGGAAGTTAAAGCACATGTGAAAAGACAATCTCCTTGCATTAAAGTGCAGAAGACATCTATAATAAAATGTATTTATGCTTGTGATTTTCAAACTGCATGGTAATCAGAATCACCTTGAGATCTTTTCAAAAAAATGAATAACGAAACAGTTTTAACTCTTAGACCCATGAATTCATATTTTGGGCGAGAGCAGAGATTTGTGTTTTGAGAAGTTCCCCAGATCTCCTTGGAAAATAATATAAACAATCAAGTTTGAGAACAAATGATTCATATTATCACATAGTGATTAAGAGGCATAAATGGCTCGCTAGCATCTGCTAAAAAGGAAATATTGTAATTATGAATACCTAATGTCTGTTAAATGTTGCTACTCCCTTATCTCCCTCAGGAAGAAACAATAAAATGTGGTCTTTTTTTCATGTTTTAATTTAGAAAAGGTACCTTTCATATATGTATTGACTTAACCATGCTTATAAGCGATTTCTCATTCTAAGTTCTTCAGTGATCACTGAGAAGACAACATAGGAGCTTCTTTTTCTTCTCTCCTTTCTTCATTTCTGTTTCTCTTTTTCCTTTTATCTTTCCTTTCCTTTCTTCTTTCCTCTAGCTGGATGGTTTATAACACTTTAGAAAATTTTCCTGACTGGAAGAGGGCCAATCTGAATGAACTCTTGTCTGTCTTGGGCGTGGAAGGAAAGAAGATTTTGAGCAAGGACTCTGACTTCCAGGAAGACTTGTGACTCCCATCTCCTCCTAAGTGCCCCACTCTTCCCTTAGTGTCCATATTGGAGTGGGGTGGGGAAGTAGAAAAGAGAGGAGACGAGAAGGTGGTGGAAAACTGAAGCAAGCCTGTACTTTATTTCTTCATTAAGTAAATTACATTAAGTGTGAATATTCCTTAAGATTAATGTCCAGTACAGTATGGACAGCCTCTTGTGAAAACATTTGTTGGATTAGATAGACATTTTATGGTGAATATTGTAATGAAATCAGCAAAATATGATTGAATGACATTTGTAATATTTCACTGTCATTTTATATGTACTATAATAGAATTTGATCTATATTAGAATGGTTCTTAAAATTTTTCTCATTAAATACTTTTTTAAAAATAGTGTTTGTCCTTCTGAAGTATGCCAGTTTTGAAGCCTAGAATGGACACAAATCTTTAAGCTACTTGGTTTTTGTCTTTTGCTTTGCCTTTTCTAAAGGAAAAAAATATATATATTAATCTGAGAGTGCATTCTGAATTATGCTGTTAACCTAATTTAAGCATGGTCGGATAATAATTTTCATTATTATCCGACCATGCTTGAAAGTGTCCAGAATATTTTGACATGGGAAGAGATTTAAGTTTGGTTTCTAAAGGTTTATCTTTTGATAGTTCCTGCAAATTCCCGTATCAGTAGTAGAAGGAAAGAGAGTGAATACTGAATATCATTTTCTTGATTTAAAGGGTTTTAATAAATACTTCTTGAATTGGTTTCATATGCTGAAGTATCTATATGTGGAAAAACATGATTATTGGTTATGGAATAAAATCTAAGCTTCTTTATGTGACCGTCTGACACCCACTTTCATCAGGCCCCCCTACTTACCTGTCTAGCATGGTCACCTACCACTTGCATGGTCACATTAGCAACAATTGAACTGCTTATATTGTAGACCCTCAAACACATCATGATGGGTTTTGTTTTGTTTTATTTGTGCCTTTGACCTTGTTCTTTACTGTGCCCAGATACCCTTTCCTGCAATTCTGTTTATTACATATTGTAATGCCATTAGACTGGAAGCCAAATGTTTAAGTAGTTTTGAGTTTGGTAGCCCCAAAAGTAGTAGAATGTTCATTGGGTAGATGACAACCGTTAGATTGACCTAGCCTTACCTTTTTTCCATTGTAGAAATTATGTATACCATGTGTTTAGCAGGGTATCCTTCAAACGTACTGATTACTCCTGGTGGCAGAGATGTCCTGCTTCACCAGGAAGGCCATTATAATTTTTCCAAACTCTAAATCTTACAAAGTTGTATTGTAAGAACAGCTCTTACCTCTTTTTCCCATCACCTAATAAACAGTAAATGTTTAAAAAATTGTGTAATATAAAAACTATGGCTCCACATGCAAAGTCAACATTTTCTGAATTAACTTCCATTGTGTTAACCCACCCTTTACCTCACTTTTACTTGAATTCTTTGAGGCTGCAGTGTCACTTGATATTGTAGGCAAAGAGTTCAAAACTATTTTCTGTGAAGTTTTGCTGATTTTGTGTATTTTACTTTGTCACAGACAAGTTTAAAATACGAGAATGGGAGGATGAAAGAAAAGGGAAAAATAGGACATTTATTGGTATATACAAATTGTACTCTTAGGTAACAACCCAATTCTCAGCTTCCCATTCTATTTTATTTATTTTAAATTCTCATAGATCTCCATTTGTGAAGTTAAACTTTACTAAATTTCTGTGAACCACTTGTATAATTCAAATTCAAGTCTAAATATACTTTTTTAACAAAATAAATGTATTACAGATTTGTAAAAGTATTACAAATAAGTTTTTACATGTATAATCATTCTCACTAAACTCAAAAGATTCCTTAGGTTAAAAACTCTTGTCCTATTTATCTCATCCTTGTGTGGGATCTGGTAAATAAGCACTTACACATTTTTTTAAAAAAAACTAAACATGTAAATCTTTACTCTTCACTCTCCCCAGCCCCCTAACCAAAAGCAGAAAAATGCAGGTTTCTTCTTTCTCTGAGTTCAACATTTATAAACAGTTTTCAGTATCTATGCTAGTGTTCTCAAAGTATGTTCTACTGATCATCTGCTTAAGAATTATTGATTACCTGGGATATTTATTTAAAAAAAAAACAAATTTCTAAGCCCCAAACTCACTAAGTCAGAATGTCTGAGAGTGAGAGCCAGGAACCTCCATTTTTGTTGTTGTTGTTTTCTTCTTTATGGAATACATAATTTTTTCTTTTATTAAATAGCCTAGAATTACATGGGAGAAGCAAAGATCCCATCCCTGATGAATCTAGTCTTGATCTCCCTTATGAAACTTTGTAGAGATCCCATAGTATTTCCATCTGGGAAGGGAAAATTTTACGTGTTTCCAAAGTGTTTCCAGTAATGACCACCAGAGACCTGTTCCTATCACAGAAGTGATGGGTACTATCTCAGATCCTTCTAACTGCCACATAAGAAGGCTTCCTGGGGTCTTTTTGAAAGTTGGTCACTTTAGAAAATGTCATAAAGGCCAACTGCAAGGGAAACTTTAGGTAATGGGCTGGGTTTCTTGTTGATTCAGTGGCAAAAATAATAGAACATTCTTGTAGTGGTCATAGTAAATCAGGATCTTAAAGCAGAAGTGAGAGCTCTGTCTCCCAAAAGTCAGCATGTCCTGATGGTTAATCAGCCAAATTTGACCAGACATTTGCTAATTTATTATAAAGGCTACAACTGAGGGACAGCCATGGAAAAGATGCATAAGTGACAGTACGGGTGGGAGTGGTGCAGCGTGGGGCTTTCATGCACTCTCTGGGGAAGCCATCTTTCCGTGACTTCAGAGTGTTTACCCACCCAGAGCTCTAGAACCTCTGCTTTTAAAACACCACCCATGAGATTCATGTGTTATAAAATAGTCAGGTTTTGAGCTAATTTTTATTTTTGTGTTTGCTTTATAAGTGTTTAATTAAATTTTGCTTAATTAAATTTTCAAAGACCCTAAATGGCCATAAAAAGAAGTGAGATCAATTTAATCAGGCAGTGAGTTCTTTGAGAATTAATTCTATATAACCAAAAGAAAGTTATTACAAAATACCATTTCTTTGATTTTTCCTTTCAGACTCTGACCTATTAAAATTTTGTTTGTTTTTGGCTTTATCATCCTTTTAGTCATTGAAGCCTTAAACTCCCAGATCATTATTGTTGTATCTCTTTTTTATCTTGTAATTATTCATGAAACTAATAATACTTTCTTTGAAATATCTACTATATTTATCTCGTTATTCATTTATACTTTTCATCTCTTCATTCCTGTTCTCTCGTAGATTACTTCTAAAATGTATATAGTTTCTTCAGCCTACCCTTGTACACTGCTACTAAATGTCCTTAATCATCACATAGAGGAATTCAGATAGAGTCAAATACTACGTATTACCTTTATTTGACCCTAAGTCATTCAGAAATCTTTCTTTCAAACTCAGTATTTCGTGTAACTCCAAGTTGTATATTTGGCCAACATTAAAAATTAGGGGGAAATTTAATAAATATATTTCCTGAACTTGATTATTTTTATCTATTTCACTTAAGGCTCCTTTATCTAATTTGAAAATTGTATTTTACCCTAACAATTAAGTATAATTCCTTAAGAAAATCCAATTTCAATTATAGGAAAAAATAGAAGAACTTATTCAAAGGTAGCTCAGATTACAAATTCAAGTAACTAAATAGGAAGGCGGCCTTCAGAATAAGTATAGAGTAATCATGGACATGATTTTAAATGTCACTCCTGTCTCCTTTAATTATTTCTCTTTCCTCATGTGCTTAATCTTAGTCATTATGTCTAAACTACTACCATGTTCAAGATTTTAAAAAATTTGGAATAATGCTACTTACCCAACCTTATTTCTCTTTTCTAGCACAAAGCATCTGTTAAAGTGTTTTCATTGTCCCATATTCCTCTTACCTCTGAACTTGTGTTCATACATTTTTATTGCCTCGTTCCCTCTTTCCCACTTACCAAAATTAATCCTTCCCCAACTAAATTCCAACTTTTCTATCCGTCTCTTAACCTTTCATCTTTTTGGTTTCTGGTTTCTCCACAGCTACTGCTGCATCTATATAATGCATTCTATCAGCTGCCATTCAAGTACAGTCTACTTATATTTATCTGGCGTCTACCAATCCCCAGTTAACTGAGAGTCTACTGTATGTCCTTCTCTGATTGTTGTACTTTACTGGTGTGACCCCAGTTATATTTCTTGCTTCCATAGTAAAGTAAGAGTTACTTACTTTACTATGGAAGAGTTAGAATTAAGATAAAATTTAAGTCTACTTAACCTAGAGATCCTATTTCATGTTTTTAATCAATTTTATAAGATTATAAATATGGTGACTAGAATGATACAATAGTAGAGTCAGTCATACTTGGGACGACTGCCCTTTAATTATAAAGAAATTTAGATTATAGTATTTTAATAAGAACAACTCCACTTGTTTGGTGCCTATAATATTCCTGTTCCTTTTTGGTTTGATTCTGTACTGAGTTTCCATAAAAATTTTTTGAAGTACCTAAGATTATCTGTTTATATTTGAAGAAATTTAGTTTCTAAGAGCATTAAGAAATACTATGGCAGAACCAAAATGTGTGTCCAGATCTTCCTGTCTTAAATTTATTGCTGTTTTCTATAGTTTTACATGATATCCTTAAAATAGTACAGAACTCCTGAAACAGCTTTTTCAGAGAGTTCTGGAGGAATTTTTCAAATAGTACCCTTAGAAGTGCACAGTTCCATGCTCAGAGGTCCTCCTCAGCATCAGTCAGCTAAATAGTAATTTTTTTCCTGTTAAGTAAGCCAGCGCAAGCATGTGGTTCTCAAGCTTTATGTAGGAGAGCACCCAAAGGTCTAGAGGTATTGACATGTGAGGGAAGTTGTAGGTGTCTGGAGGTAATATGTAAGTGCTTTGTGTTAAGAAAAATTAAGTTGATGAGGGCCACTTGATGAGAAGGAAGAAGACTTTAGAAAGCAATGGGAGTGAGGGAAGGGTTGTGAATGTGTGTGTCTCACTCCTCCTGCCTTTGTATGTCTCTTACAACCTTTTTTCCCTGATTAAAGATCACTTCTTTGAGTTTGTATGTTGAGTTTGCCTTTTTAATGGTTCCTTTTCTGTTATCTGAATCATATTTATTTTCCATAGCTTATTTGAATGCATTAAAGTGTGTTTAAGTGAGAATCTGATGCAGTGAGGAAGTTGGTATAGAAAAGACCAAATAAGAAAAGCCTTCTTAGTAATGACGCACACAAAAAAAAATGGAACCTGCAGGAACCAACCATGTGGACAAATGAAAAATGTCTTTTGTCTGCAAATGGCAGGGATCCTACATAAACATGGAGGTCTCTGTCTGGCTTAGGACAGCTCACTAAGTCTGATCGTTCCCCTCCATACAACTTTTAAAACCAGCACTCCATTACTCATTTCCTTGCCATTTTGTTTAAAATGTCTGCTGATTGAATGTACTGGATTATTAATAGACAACCAAGCAAGGTTATGTCTTTATCCATCTTAACTGGTTTTTGAGGATGCTTATGGATTTTGAAAATAGGAATTGCTTGTTTAAGGAAGCTGTACAGCCAAGAAGTAGAATGAATATTGAAATATTATTTGTTTGAGTGACTACAGTGGCTTAACTAATCCAAGGTTATCAGTAAAGGTCAACTGATATATTTTAAATACGAAGAAGCTAATTGGTGGCTTTCATGAAGTTTTTCTCACTAAGAATTGATTTGTCATTAAGAAAATGCTATTTCCAAAATACAGTTTATGTAATCTTTTACTATAACCGAATTTTAGAGATGACCATTTCCAAGGGAAAGCTGACTATTAAGTGTTAAGTTCTTAATACTGAATTTGAAATCTTAGTTTTTCATGGCATATGTTCTGCTGTAGGTTGCAGGTAGTGAGATTGGGGGTCGATAGGGGAACCGCAATGACATTTCCAATGCACTGAGGTGTGACATGTAGCACCAGGGTGTACTGATACGCAAGCTACTCGTGGATTTATTTATAACTAATTGTGTGAGGATCAATGTTTGTGGTTCTGAAATTCCCATATTTTTTTACTCTGAGTAGTTATTGCATCAGACAGTTGAACAACTGGCCTTATTTTTTTAGTCTCTTTAGGAATACTTGGTCTACTCTAGTCTTCATTTTAATTAACCATTTAAAAATTTTCTACTCGTATTATTTTTGCTCTGATTTTTGCAAAAGTTCAAGTATAGATTCAAGACCCTTTACTAACATGATCTCTGGCTAAAAATCATGAACACAAAAGTTCTTGCACAAAAGAGAATAGAATGCCTTATGACTGAACCTATTTCAACATATGTGTACAAATATATCTGAGAGGTGTTCCCACCACTCTTATCACTTTCTAGGATGTATCACCTAAGGCCAAGAAATGTAATTCTTTTTCTGGTGTTCTTAAATCCTTTTCAGTACTCCCCCGGCCCCCTTTCCTCTAGTATCATACATGCCCCTTAAAACTACCTCCTTCACTAACCTCCAGTAAATCTAGTAGATGACATCAGGCTTCCACGCAAACCAGAAATGTGAATATAAGAATCAAGTGATCCTCATATATGACAGGCAAAGCTGATGATGATGTTAATTAAAGATGGACTTATTTGAATAAAGGCAAATGATTATTTTTGTACACTGCCCCAATACCCTCAGTTACACATCTTTCTTTGCTATTTGAGGTTTTATGAAAGCTCAGGCTTTGAATCTCACAATATAAAATTTAAATCCCATTATAAGATGGATATTTATTGTCTATACTGTTATACTTAATGATTGGCTAGAACTGTAACTACTGTTACGGCCAAGGATATGCTAAAATCTGGAAAAATCAGATATGTAATGGTACAGCTGTACTAGTTTTTATGGTGGTGCCCTTGCCTGCAATTAAATATTTTTAATATCCACCCCTGAAAGCATCTTGTAGTATGTGTGCCCTAATTGTGAACACAAGTTCCTTTGAATTAAAAGGATTAGGTCTTAACAGAAAAAAATTTAAGTTGGGGGCAAGGAGGCAATTTGTGGTACTTAGCCCTACAAATTCCAACTGACCTACAGATACCCTGGACGTACATCTCTGTCTGCTCAACTTAGTAAGTCTGCTTAGATTTCTCTATGTTCTGTTATAATAGGATCCCCCCACCCTTCCTTGCTACATAGTCCAGAAATTGCCTCCGGTCAGAAAGCCAGGGCAATTATAAGTCTCACTCCGTTTGTTTCCCTTTTTAGAGGGACCGCAGTCATGCATTGCCTGTTGTCCAGTGTTGTCAGATATTTTGTTTAGTTTTTCTAGTTGGTTCTAGTAGGTGAGGAAATCCATTCCATTTACTCTGTCATGGCCAGAAATGGAAGTTGTTTGTTTTAGTTAAATCTACAGTAAAAATAATTCATATTCAAAATCAATTTTGTGTAACTGTAGGAAAAAAATCCTCCAATTGCATACTAAGTGAATAATTGTTATTTCTCAACTTGCTTAGAATTTTAATGTATTAATTATGGTGGTACTTTCATGTTATAGGTAAGGTAGTGAAGAGAAAATTGTTGCAGTGGATGCTAGTTTTGTGTCATTTTAAGTTAGTATAGTATCACTCACTAAGCAAATTGGTATTTGTATGTGTGTCTTCTGTTTTTATAAAAGACTTGCTAATTTTCCATAATATTTGCTTAATTTTTTAATATTAATAAGAAAATATTAAATACAGTATTAGCTTAGCCTTGAGGAGAGCTTTACAGCAAAAGTGCCATTTTCCAAGAGGGAGACAATAATGAAAAATACTGGCTGGTATTTCTGTTTCACTTAGCAAGTAAAAACAATCCATTGAGCCAGAACTTACTTACATTGGGGTTCTGACAGACTATAGCTACAACTAAGAATTACCAGTCATTCAAAATGCACACAAGAATCACTCAAAACCTTCAGTAATAACTTTGTGCTTATCACTTCCATACCTCTATGCTGAAGTAAAATACATGGCTTTATTTTTCTTTTGCATGCAAAAATTAATTTATCCTAAGTCAGTACATGGCTATCTGAAAGTTTAATCCTAAATCCCTTATTAGTTCATGGTCTTTGTAGGAAGGGGCCATGCTGAGATGTGAAAGTATTATTTTTTTTTTCATCGTTTGTTCATTTGAATAGTTTTGAGTATTTCTAACAATTCTTAGGACACCCTGTCACCTATATGTTAGTCCTGAAAGGCAAATACAAGAGCTGTCTGGAAAGTATCCAGCCATGTAATTTGAAAAATAGAGGCTTTATGGCTAGATTTTTTTCTGGACAGCCCTCATACAACTGAGCAGTCAGTTTCTATGTTTGCTATGTATCAGTAAAACATCTGTCTCTGCAGGAAAAGGTGTTTAGAGATAACCCTCTGGTGGCATCTAATTTGGCATTATCTGTTACGTAATGCCATAAGTCGTAAAGTTACAAAAAGACATTGTTTATTCATGTTGGATAGTTATAAGATGTCTTCCTTCTTGGGTTTCGTGTAGTAATTGTATAGACCTCAAACTCCTCTTATATGGTGATCTAACTAGATTCTCTTATTTATATTGAATATAATCTTTCATATTACATAATACTATACTATACTTTTCCAAGCTTCCCTTCCTCTAGGAATTAGAAGTTTGAATTAGTAATTTATGATCTCTATACCTGGCAGAAGTGGATCTTTCCTACCCTCAAGGTGAACCCTCATTTCTACCAGGATTCTCTGCCTTCCTCCTTTGTACAAAAAAGTGACTAGAACTGAGTGGCAGAAAGAGAGCTTTGGGCTATAAATTTTTCATCATCCTGACATTATATGTTCCCGTAACAGAGGGAGCAATTTTGGGTGACTGCATCTCATGATGGTGGTCATTGCTTTCATGGAGATTGGAGTCTTTCCACAAACAGAAGCTAGATTGAGTGATGTTATGGGGGAAGGGGAGGACCCCCCCCCAAATGTAGTTTATTTATAAAAAATTTTGTATTTATTCATACATATTTAAACTTCAGTCACCTTCAAAGTACTCTTCGTTTGATGCAGTACACCTGTCGAGACACTTTTTCCACTGCTCAGGACAGTTTTTGAACTTGTCAATTTTGATACCTTCAAGTGCTTCTGCTGTTTTTTGTTTCACTTCTTCCACATTGGCAAAATGTTCCCCTTTGAGGACTTATTTCATCCAGGGAAATAAACAAAAAGAAAGTCATTCTGAGTGAGGTGAATAGGGAGGGTGGGGCACGAGGGTCATGCTGTTTTTGGTCAAAAACTGCTGAACACTCAGTGCATCATGGGCAGGTGTATTGTCTTGTCTCATGTTTATGTAAATCATCCATCATGAAATGGGCAAACACATTGAGTCTCCAAAAAAATTTCACTGAAGCCGAATGCAGCCTGTCCTAACAAACCACCTGGTACACTAATAAAGATGGGTTCCTAGAGCACTCATCTAATGGGAGAAGCCTGTGCTATAAGGGGCCTGCCCACCAGAAGATAATTCTCTTTTTTTTGGGCCCCCACTCATATTTGTGGCTTTATTCCTGGAAGGTGTTCGCAAAAGAATCATGTGTGGGTTCTTTCACATGTGGTAGCAGTTGTGATATCTATCACACTGTGTGTTGAAAGTCCTCGTTAGAAAGAAACCTTATTATACCGCACAGTGCCTGCTTTTGTTGTTTTCTGAGACAAGCATAGAAATTCTGCCTTTTGACCAACTCAGAGTGAGTTATTTATATTCCCTAAGGATATCCAAAGCTCACTCTGTAAATTTTATATGACACAGGAGCCTTCATAAGGAAATGAAGACCCAGAGAAACAGTCCTGTGTATTTTATGCTAGGTTTGCAGAAGAGTGGGTAGTAGAAATGGGATAGGTTAAGAACCATGAGGTAAATAGAGTAATGTAGGGGAAACTTAGCAAGGATTGTCTGTTTGGACTCTTTGTGGAATCCCTTTGTCTTTGGAGATAAAAGGTGCTCCTTTCCTCTACATACAGGGTAGCCACCTCTCACATGAGGATATTATGACGTCTTGTGGAAGGAGCGGTAGTCAGAGTGACCTTCGTGCTTCTGTTGTTTTCTCAAACTCCCTAAGCTTAAAATACTCAGTATGCCAAGGTGCTATATTTTGGGGTTGTGTGTCTCAAACCCCATCATCAGCAGTTCATGTGCCCACCCCCAGAAAAAACATGTCTGTATTCCTTCTTGATACAACTGGGATCATTGTTATCACCACCGACTACATCAAAGAAATATTCTAATACCAAAAATAGGGGGGATAGTGGAAAAAATTATTTATTTCCTCTTACACCAGTAGCAAAAACATGAGCATTTTCAAAAGTGACTAGGAATCAAAGGGAAAATTAAAAAATATAAATGCATAAGTTTGTAGAGCACAGATTGCTTACAGCAAAGAGACTAAAGTTTAACTCAAATTAGCTGAAATAAATGCCATTGAACAGATCAGAAGATTATTCTCTTCATCACTTCATCATGAAGCCTATAGGATACTCAGGCAGATCCTGTCCTTCATTAAGGTTTGACCACTGTGTTTCTCATAGCTGTTTTTTGGACTTGGTCTTTTCATCAACCATGTGGCCTCTATGGCCATTTTGAGTCTGTTTACTTCCTTTTAACCGTCTACTCTGAAAAGCAAAAAGACTTCTATATACTTCTCTCCAGAGCCCCATTAGACTCTTCATTTCCAACAGAAGACAGGTCCCAACTCTTCTTACTTAATGAAATTCATTCTGGTAAACTCAATCTAGTCTGTTCCTTTTCCTACTTTTCCTACTATCCAGAGGAATTTTTTCCTAAACCTTGGTATATAAAACTATGTTATCATATTCTATTTCAAGTAATCACCAAAGTTGTTAAGAATGCATATGCTGAATGATAGAATCATTAAAAAGGAAGCTGGCCTTCATTCTCCCAGATGAATATTCACTTTTTTTGTTTGTTTTCCTAATACCAGATAGCTATCTATAGAGATTTATGCCAGAGATGTTGGCAGCATTTACATTAATTACTGGTGTTTTATGGGAGAAAATGAATGAAGGGGAAGTTTTCTATGGAAAGGATTGTGCACTTTGTCTTAAGTTATTTTTATTTATGTTTTATTTCAATCTGTTTCTCTTGCCTTTCCTTCTAGTAGTATTCTAACTCTCTTTTATCTTTCTTGACATTTAAAAGTTTTCTACTTTGCTTCCAACTTTATTATTTTTACTAAAACTTAATCCTCAGAATACTGGATTTTATGTTTAAAGTTCATAGTGAAAAGTATGTTAAAGTTGCTTCTCCACTTTAGATTCTCTTGGTGTCTTAGAGTGAAGGAAAGAAAGAAGGATGAAGAGGAAATTATTCTCGTGGACTGTTCTCCATAAAAATCCTTCTCTATACTTTTAAAGTTCTTATTCTTTTCTAGGAGTCCAATGTGCTGATTGCTGCTAACAGTCAGGGTACAATTAAGGTAAGCTATTTTATACATCACCATTTTAAACTCTTCCATTTTTAGACTGTAACAGACTATAACTGTAACATGGAAATATAGAGTGGTACTATGCCTTAGAAATCTTTCCAAATCTTGGGTCTCTTTCTGCTTGGAAATGGTTTTGACTCAAGGGGAAAAGAATAAGTTGCTTTTAATTATGGAAAAGATGATAGGACTTGTTAGAGGTTATGTGAATGCTGAATGGATTGATAGTGCTCAAAATGAAAAACAGATGAAGACTATTAAGCATTCACTGTGAGCCAGGCATTGTTTAGCGTCTATTATGCCAATGCAGCTACCCCACAGGGCATTCCGTAGACAGGGTCCAAGATAAAGCAGGAGGTGCTTAGACAGTCACCAGCTATAAAAATATCTTAACTCTTATTTTGCTCTTCCTCGTGTTTCTCTTCCTTATCTTCCCTGGCAGGTAGGTTTTTTTCTCAGTTGCCAAGGGAAGAAAAGGTATAGAGTTCATTTGAAAATTAATTGATCATGTCATCATGCCATTAGTGTAATCTGATAACTTAAATGTCTCTTGGCACAGTCTCAGTTGGAAATTCATACATAGTTTTCCACATATTTATGAAGTTAGGAGCTCAAGGAAGTAAAAATTGTATCTATTTATACCATTGGATATTTAGCAGTTGGGCACGATACATTGGATAAAACATTAAATAAACAAATCCTGAGCTAAGCAGTAAATTATAAATAAAGTTCTATCTTGGAAGAGGTTTTTAGTACATGTGTTTCATCGGCACTTACTCTGTGGATACCAGTTATATCCACATATTCTCTGCTGATCTAGGGATATCAGGAAGGTTTTTGTTGATTTTGTTTTTATAATATGTGTCTATTTCCCCACCACATAGCATTAATTTTACCATGGCTTCCTTTCATTCATCCTGAGTGGAGAAAGACCCAGCAATCAAGGAAGCTGTTCAATCCTAACATACCATCCTACAGAGATGAAATGAGCAAATTCAAAGCAAAAGAACTGCACTGGTAGCTGTTCAGAATAATTTATGTGGTATATTCCTTTCAGTGCAGCTAATTTCTCTATTTGGAAAGTCTCATTATAGAGCCATGGACAACTTAAATGAAAGCCAGGCTTTTGAACTGCTCAGTGTTATGTTCCAGTAGCCTAAGAAAGATAATAGAAGGTCTTAAAATCTCTCTTTTAAGTAGCTCTCTATAGTCTCGCAGTCTCTCTTTATCTTATTCTTACGGCAAGCCATTTATTATAAAACCTGTAACTTATTCTTCTATACATTTGGCCTTTGAGCAATTGGGTTTGCTGACATATCTACAGAAGCTCAAAGCCACATATGCACTTAGAGAATCTCAGTAAGAAGTCTAAGATTTTGTTAAACAGCATTAACCTCTGTGTTAAGTAGCCTGCTTGCTAAATATGAAGACAAAAATCATATGGAAGCATGGGTGTAAATCAGGCCCTAGCACAGCAGGAGGGGAGAAGTTCCTCCTTTACTTCTTTGCCATCTAGAATTGCAGTCTCCATCTAACCTCATCCTTTTTTACAGTGGCCTGTAATTTTCCTTATATTCGATGTCCTTTCTTGGCCATTTCTTGTACTCGCCATAACTAATCATTACCTGTTCTTATTCTTATTTTTCAGCTCTAGCAATACCACAACTTTCTTGTATGACAAGATACTACTTTAATAACTAACAAATATCTTGATACCAAATGAATAACTAGAAAATGAATGAAACAATAGGAAAAGGCAAGATTTTAGGTCTTTGATTGCTGTCAACTGTTTATCAATGGAAAAAAAAATAGATTAAAATCCTGAAAAGCTGTACTTAAAATTTTCTTAAGAGTGTAGATACCAACACATACTCCAAAAATGTTATATCCATGTTAACATCAGCAAGTTTATTTATCCATTTGCCTAATGTACTTTACCTTGAAGGCTTTCTACTTAACTATGGAGATAACTAGTTTGAAAGAGTTTATATACAACTGTTGAATATCTTAATTCTTTCAAATTCTTTGACATTTTAGCAGTTAGGAAAAGTTTTCTTGATTTGGTTTTCCATTTATAACATAGTAAAGATTCATTAAATTCTTTCTATATTTTAAAACTATTTTATTAAACTGATCCTTTTTCCCCCCCCAATTAGGTGCTGGAGTTGGTATGAGGGATTTACGTGAGTTAAATTGTACTCGATCCTGCTGTCATACATCTGCAGCTGACAATGAGAGAAGACAGAATCTGTAATGTCATGTCTCTCCCCAAAGTCATCATGGGTTTTGGATTTGTTTTGAATATTTTTTCTTTTACTTTTTTTCCCCTCCTTAATGACCTTTGGGACATTGGGAATACCCAGTGGACTCTCCACCATCAATGTAACTCTACGGACTTTGCTGCTGTTGGTGGTGTGTTATCTAATTTTTGTGATAGGGAAACAAATTCTTTTGAATAAAAATAAATAACAAAAAATAATAAAAGTTTATTGAGCCACAGTTGAGCTGGGTAAGTTTTTGTCAAATGTGGCAAGAGATGATAAGCTTTTTAAGAAGTAGCACACACGAACTATAAAATATTGTACCAATGAATAATTTTTAAGGTCCATATTTTCTAACCTCTTTGGAAATATGCATGTCAATGTAAATATAAAAGAATATGGGTTCATTTTAGTAATTTAATGTTTACAGTAGGTGGGAAGATTAATATCTTTTCCTCTGAATTCTCTTCTTCATTCTCTGACCAGATTTATATCATTAGTCCCTCTGAATCTGACCAAGGATCTAAAACAAGCTTGTTCAACTCACATGTGGCCCAGGATGGCTTTGAATGTGGCCCAACACAAATTCGTAAACTTTCTTAAAACATTATGAAAATTATCCATGGACCTTTTTTTAGCTTATCAGCTATCATTAGTGTTAGTGTATTTTATGTGTGTCCTAAGACAATTCTTCCAATGTGGCCCAGGGAAGCCAAAAGGTTGGACACTCCTTGTCTAAAATTTAGACTATTGAGACCACATTGAAACAGAAAGGGAATGTCAGTCTGTGGCAGGTATCTCTGTCTTTGCCTTTGAAATGTCACATATACATACCACAAGCCCTAAATACAGGCAAACTAACTTATTTTATAAAATGTAGCCATAGATAGTCATAACTTTTAGTACCATCCTGGACTGAACATAGACTTAGAACAGTGGTCAGCAAACTTATTCTGCAAAGGGCTAGATAGTAAATATTTTAGGCTTTGCTGGTCAAAAGGTTCTGACACAACTACGTAACTCTGCCATTGTAGCAAGATAGCAGCCACAGATAGTGTGTAAACAAATGGGCATAGCTGGGAAACAGGTGGGGGGTTGGATTTGGCCCACAGACCATAATTTGCCTAGTCCCTGACATACAGGAAAATAATTTGACATCCAGTCACCCAAAGTTTCAAGCCATATAATCTCGTAAACTGTCTGATATTCTAAATCCTTTTCAATTTGTAAAAGGAAAGAAGTTACTATATAGAGTAGCAGGCCAAGCAAAAGTGAAGTGATGCTTTCTGTTTGAGCTATTTAAAAATTTGATCATGTTATAGAAAAGATATAAACAGAATTATACTTAACACATTTTATAAATATAGGTATTTAGAGAAACTTGGTGTGAGGTCTGACAGTTAAGTTCACTAACTTGTCACAGTGCACTTATGTTAGCACTGTACAAACAACTTGGTAAGGTTTCATAAACTTGATAAATCTGTGTGTCACAGCTGTGTTCATGTCGACTTGTGATGTCTTGCTGAATGGCATTCATTATTGTGTGTTTTCGTGTGCTATCATGAGAATGTCGGAGCTTGAATTAGAGCAATGAACAAACATTAAACTTCTTGTTAAACTTGGCAAGAGTGGTAGTGAAACCAGGGACATCTTCATCCAACTTTATGGGAATAATGCCATGAAGAAAATAGCAGTGTGCAAATGGATTAAACATTTTTCTAAAGGGAGAGAAAGCATCACTGATAAAGAGGGGTCATGGTGGCCAGTAACAAGCAGAACTGACAAAAACATTGCAAAAATTTGTTGAATTGTGCATCAAAATTGTCAGCTGACTGTGAGAAGCATAGCAGATCAAATAAACATCTATAGCAAAACAGTAGGAAAATCTTAACTGAAAATCTTGGCACGAGAAAGGTGTGTGCAAAAATGGTCCCAGAGGAGCTCACCAATGAACAAAAGCAAAGAAGAGTTGAAGTTTGCCAAGACCTTTTGGAGAGGCAAGACAATGTTCGGGGCCGTGTTATCACTGGTGATGAAACATGGCTATACCAATATGACCCTGAAACAATGTGTCGAAGTGCACAGTGGAAGTCAGCCAATTCTCCATGACCAAAAAAGTTCTGTCAGTCTAAATCAAGAGTCAAAACAGACCTGGACCCAAGATGGTGGTGAGGGAGAAGATCCTTGAAACATCTCCTGGAAAATACAAGTGAACAACCAGATTCAACATGGGAAACCTGAGTGGCACAGTGTCAACTGAGAGATCCACACATCGCAAGAAAACACCTGAAGGTAAGAGAAATGGAGGGAAATGGGAGAGGAGGGAGGGAGCATAGCAGAGACAGGGCTACAGGCCACTCGTGGCTGACAGAAGGATCAAGGAGGGAGATAGGGGACACTGGCCAAGGAGCAACATGATCCAGGGTAGGTAGGAGGGCAAGTGGTGACAGGAGCAGAGGCAAGAGTGGCTGAAACCCTGTGAGACCATGGGCGAGTTGAAGCCCCAAAGGAGCAGCAGTGCACTAGGGACCCGACTGGAGCTCTGTACCACAGAGTGGATTAGGGGCTGAACAGAGCATCTGAACTACCCTGGGTGAGAATAGGGCTCCCAGCTGCAATGGCTCTGGGACCACAAATCATCTCTGGGTAAATTTTAAACTGAGAGCCAGCTGCCATGGGAATACTGACCAGAATAAAACACAGTTCTGGGTGAAACGTGGGCTCAGGAGAAAGAAAAAAGGCTGAGCCAGCAGTGTTCATTCAGCCCACCACCACCATGATCACAGCCCAGACCACCTGGGCATCCCTGTCAAGCAGACTAGTGTTGCAGCAGAGTCAGCAACCAGGGGAACTACTGTAGGAAATAAAGCACCCATAGACTCCCCCCCGCCCCCCCAAACCTTGGCAGAAACTAGAGACACTGAGCCTGGCTGCTTCCACTAACTATCCCAGAACATCTTCCACCCCCTAACTCCACCTAGGGTCTGCTCCTCAGCCAGCTGGGGGGAAAAAAACAGGCAAAACAAATCTGCACCCTTTCCAACAAACCCCGCACTCATGGAAACTGGCAGTAGTGCTTAGGAAAACGCCTAAACACAGGCAGAGCAGCTTTTCCCTGTGCTGATTTCAGAGGCGTAGCACACCATCACCCACCACATTTTCCAAAAAGTGGGCACATCGAGACAAAGGTGAATGGATCAAAAGAAGGGAAGCCTACCTTGCAGGAAAACTCCCACAGATAGGAGGAGTTCAAATAATCAAGAGAAAACCATTGGAAGATGCTATAGCAATACCAACTGGGAAGAGAAAGGGAGTGAGGAAGGCAGGCAGGCAGGCTTCTCTATCTGCCATGGAAAAAGCCATCATGCCCAAAAAAAGAAACACATCAAATATGATGTGTACCCCAGGATTCAAAGCCACTCAGAAAGAAAATGAAAAATCTCCAGAAAAGGAACTTACAGTTTTGGAAACTGTGTGATTTAAGTTATACAGAATACAAGGCTGCAGTTCTTAAGACAGCTGAAAGAATGTTGGCAGAGTACCCAGACCCAGATACATGATCTCAAAAAGGAAATCTGTAAACAAAAGGAACATTTTGACAAATTGAAAATATAAAAAAGAATTAAGTAGAAATTTGAGAGATAATCAATACAATAAAAGAACTGAGAAATGAACTAATTGCCATGGGAAACAGGGCCAACCAGATGGAAGAATTAAGTGATATCAAGGATTAGAACATGAAAACTACACAGAAAGAAGATAGAAACTTCAGAGTCAAAAGAGCTGAAAGAACTCTCTTACTCCATTAGAAAGAACAACATCAGAATAATAGGAATAGCAGAAGGTGCAGAACAGAACTGTACAGACAGAGTTAACAGATAGTAGATGAGAACTTTACAAAACTACGGAAAGATCTGGAACCCCAAATTCAAGAAGAATATAGGTCCGCTAGCTACCAGGACCTCAGCAGATCTTCTCCAAGGCACATTATACCAAAGATCTCAAAAATCAAAGATAGAATTCTCAAGGTAGCCAGGGGGAGAAACTATAACCTACAAAGGAAAGCCCATCGGGCTATTATCAGACTTCTCAGCAAAAACTACAAGCCAGGAGAGAGTGGAATCAAATACTCAGAATATTAAAAAGAAACTTCCAGCCAAGAATAAATTATCCAGCACAATTATCCTTTAGATATGAAAGAGGAATAAAGATCTTTTCAGACATAGAGAAGCTGAAGAGGTTCTCCAGCACAAGCCTGACATTTCATGAAATACTGAAGCAGGCCATTCAACCTGAAACAAGAAATCAAAATAAATGGGGAAGAGTTGGGTCAACAAAAAAGAAATTAAAAAGGGAGGAAGTAATGGCCATAGGAAATTCTCATATATCAATCATTACCCTAAATGTAAAGGGACCAAACTCACCAATAAAAAGGCACACAGTAGCAGACTGGATTAAAAACCAAAACCCATCCATATCTCCAAAAGACACACTTCAGCCATAAGGACGAAAACAGACTCCTAGTGAAGGGGTGGAAAATGATACTTCAAGCAAATGGCATCCAGTGAAAAGCAGGAGTTGCCATACTGATAGCTAGCAAAACAGACCTAAGGATAAAAAAGGTAACAGGAGACAAAGATGGACATTTCATAGTGATAAAAGGGGCAATACAACAACAAGAAGACATGATAATCATTAATATAATGCCCCCAATCAGGAAGCACCAAAATTTATAAAGCAACTACTAACAGATCTAAAAAGAGACTGACAGAAACACAGTTATAGTAGGGGACCTAAACAGCCCCTAAACAGTCATGGACAGATGATCCAAACAGAAACTAAATAAGGAAATTTCATCTTTAAAGGATACATTAACTGCAATTGGGCATAATTGACATTTACAGGACATTTTATCCAACAATACAAGGCTATACATTATTTTCTAGTGCACATGAAACATTTTCAATGATAGACCATACATTAGGACAGAAAAGTAGCCTCAGCAAATGGAAGGAGATTGAAATCATACCATGTATTCTCAGACCACAAAGCTTTGAAATTGGAGATAACTGCATAAAGAAAGCAGGAAAAAAATCACATACATGGAGATTAAACAACAATTTGTTTAAAAATGTCTGAACCAAAGAAGAAATAAAAGAGATTAAAAATACATAGGAACTAATGACAGTGAAAATACAATGTGTCAAAATTATTGGGACACAGCGAAAGCAGTAATAAATTTATATCATTAGTGGCTTATCTTAAGAAACAAGAAAAATCACAAGTAAACATCCTAACATTCCATCTTAGAGGAGAACAGAAAAAACCCAGTCAGCACAAGGAAAGAAATATTAGAGCAGAGCTAAACAAAATTGAGAACAGAAAGATGGTAGGAAAAATTAATGCAACAAATAGCTGATTCTTTGAAAAAAAAAATCAATGAAATTGACAAACCCCTAGCTAGGTTAACCAAAAGACAAAAAGAAATTATGCAAATAACCAAAATTAGAAATGAAAGGGACAAATTATGATGCTTACCATGGAAATACAAAGGATCATTAGGAAATACTATGAAGTGCTTTATGCCACCAAATTTAACAACCTGGATGAAATGGACAAATTTCTAGACACATACAATCTACCTAGACTGAACCAAGAAGAACTGGGCAATCTAAATAGACCAATAAGTTGTAAAGAAATGGAAACAATCATTCAAACCTTCCCATAGGCAAAAGCTCTGGACCAAATGGTCTCACCAACGAGTCTTACCAAGCATTCAAAGAAGAATTTAATGCCTATTCTGAGACTCTTCAAAAAAAAACTAAAGATGAGGGAATACTTTCCAACTCATTCTATCAGGCCAACATTACGCTCATACTAAAGTCTGGTAAGGACAGCACAAAAAAAACAAAACTATAGACGAATATCTCTGATGAATACAGATGCAGAAATCCTAAACAAAACATTAGGTAATAAAATACAGCAATGCATCCAAAAGATTATACACCACGATCAAGTGGGATTCATCCCAGGACGAGAAGGATGGTTCACCATTCTCAAACCAATCAATGTGATACACCATATAAACAAATTAAAAGATAAAAACCATATGATCATATAAATTTTGATACAGAAAAAGCATTTGACAAAGATACAACATCCATTTATGATCGAAACACTGAATAAAATGGGTATAGAAGGAGAGGACCTCAACAAAATGATGCCGTATATGACAAACCCTTAGCTAATACACTGAATGGGAAAAAGCTGAAGCCCATTTCCCTAAAATCAGAAACAAGACACCACTGCTATTCAATATAGTACTGGAAATTCTAGCCAGAGCAATCAGGCAAGAGAAAGAATCAAGGGTATCCGAATTGGAAAGGAAGAAGTCAAGCTGTCACTATTTGCAGATGACATGATACTTTATATAGAAAATTCCAAAGACTCCACCAGAAAACTATTAGAAACAATAAACAAATACAGTAAAGTTGCAGGATACAAAATCAATGTACAAAAATCAAATGCATTTTTATATACAAACAATGATTCTTCTGAAAAAGAAATGAGGGAATCAATATATTTTGCAATTGCAACATAAAGAATAAAATAACTGGGAATTAACAAAGAATAAAAGGGACTTATACACTGAAAACTATACAACACTATTAAATTGAAGAGGACACAAAGAAATGGAAAGATATTCCAAGTTCATGGATAGGAAGACAACATTGCTAAAATGGCCATTTTACCCAAAGCAATATACAGATTTAATGCAATTCCCATCAAAATTTCACATTCACAAAATAGATTTAAAAATGATCAGATTTGTGTGGAACCACAAAAAACCTCGAATAGCCAAAGTGATACTATATAAAAAAAAATAAGGCTGGAGCTATTATGCTCCCTGATTTCAGTTTATACTACAAAGCATCAATAATCAAAACAGCTTGGTATTGGCAGAAAAACAGACCAGTGGAAAAGAATTGAAAACCCAGAGATAAATCTACAAATATATGGGCAAATAATTTTTGATAAAGTAGCAAAAAATATACAGTGGGGAAAAGAAAACCTCTATAGTAGATGGTGCTGGGAAAATTGGAAAATTATATGCAAAAGAATGAATCTGAGTTATAAACTGTCTCCATATCCTAAAATTAATTCAAAATGAATTAAACACCTCCACATAAGAAACATTGGTACTAAACTTATAGATCTCAGGCTTAAGGAGAACTTCATGAACCTGACCTCAAAGGCAAGGGAAGTAAACGCAAAAATAAATAAATGGGACTATATCAAACTGAAAGGCTTCTCACAGCAAAAGAAACCATCAACAACCAAATTGAGGAAAATATTTGCAAACAACGCATCTGATAAGGGACTAATATCAAATATATAAAGAACTTCGTACAACTCAACAACAAAAGACAAATAACCCAATTAAAAAGCAGAGGACCTGAACAAATACCTTACCCATGAAGACATACAAATAGCCAACAGACATATGAAAAAATGCTCAACTTCATTATATGTTAGGGAAATGCAAATCAAAACCATGATGAGATACCACCTCACACCTGTCAGAATGGCTATTATCAACAAGACAAAGAACAACAAGTGCTGAAGAGGGTGTGGAAGAAAAGGAACCCTTGCACACTGTTGGTGGGAATGTAAATTGGTACAACTGCTATGGAGGACAGTGTGGAGGTTCCTCAGAAAATTGGGAATGAAGTTACCATATGACCCAGCAATATCCCATCTGGGTATATACCCCCAAAATTTGAAAACCTTATTCTGCAACACTTGTATCCCAATGTTCATCGCAGCACTGTTTGCAATGGCCAAGTCATGGAAACAACCAAAGTGCCCTGTGACGCATGACTGGATAAAGAAGCTGTGGTACATATACACGATGGAATGTTACTCAGCTATAAGAAAAGATGAAATACTTCCATTTGCAATAAAATGGATAGACCTTGGGATCATCATGCTAAGTGAAATAAGCCAGACAGAAAAAAACAAGAATCATATGACTTCACTTATGTGGAATATAAAACTGAAAGCAACAAAGAAGCAAAAACTCATGGACACAGCCAATAGTTTAGTTGTTACCTGAGGGTAAGAGGGGAGGGGATAGGATAGGAGGGAGGGGAAGTCAAATACATGATGGTGAAAGGAGAACTGGGTGGGTGGTGAACACATAATGAACACAGACAACCCACTGTAGAATAGTACACCTTGAACCTTTTAATTTTTGCTAACCAGTGTCACCCCAATAAATTTAACAGTAATAAAAACATCAAAATGATGTTACTAACCTTTTCAGTGATCAGAGGGACTGTTCATTATGAATTTGTACCAACTGGACAGTGAACCAACTTAACTATTTGGAAGTGCTGAAAAGTCTCCACGAAAAAGTTAAGACAAAAACAACCAGAATTTTTCGCCAATAGCTCATGGCTCTTGTATCATGACAATGCACCAGCTCACATGGCACTGTCTGTGAGGGAGTTTTTAGCCAGTACACAAATAACTGTATTGGAACACCCTCCCTACTCATCTGATCTGTCCCCCAGTGACTTTTTTCTTTACCCGAAGTTCAAGGAAATATTGAAAGGAAGATATTTTTATGACATTCAGGCTATCAAGGGTCATACGATGACAGCTCTGATGGCCATTCCAGTGAAAGAGTTACAAAATTGCTCTGAGGGGTGGATTAGGCGCTGGCATCGGTGCATAGCTTCCCGAGGGGAGTACTTCTAAGGTGACCATAGTAATACTCAGACATGAGGTATGTAGTACTTTTTCTAGGATGAGTTCATGAACTTGGTTGTCAGACCTCATAAGTACAGGAATGATATACTTTAGGTTATATAATACCCCCCAGTGATCTGAAACAATGTTATCAAACAATATTTCTGCAGCAGAATGTATGAATGTTCACATTATAAGGGATTAATAAAAGCTAAAAATAGTCTTACATCAGTTTAGGTCAGTTTTGACCTCCAAATGAGTTTACCTCAAACTTAAGTGAAATTCTTCAGTTTTTAGCTTTAAGACAATTATAACTTCTGGGATTTAAGAACCTGATAAACTTTTGGACTCAGTTCTGAGAGGAAAGGTCACTGTCATTTAAGTTACATATGCCTGCCATCAGCCAGAACAATGTTAGTTAGCCTCATTTCCAAGATTAATGATCTTTGCAAAGGTGTAGAAAGAATATTCAGATATAGATTCTTCACTTAAAGAGCTTCACTTAGGCATATATCGAGAAAATCATCAAAAAGGAAGCAGAGTTGATGCCTCTTTGAATGTCTTTAAATAGAAGCAGATTATTATGGTTTTTAATTTGGTCTGATTCATATATAATTTCAAGCTGTCAACATTGTAGAGTCATGTTAATTTTTCTATGTTTGCAACAATGTGATAAGATACCTTTACTTATCAAAGGGACTCAGTTTTTTTTAAATGATTTTTAAAAGGCAGTGCTTTATTTAAATTGTGTTTTAAATTTTTCTTGTAAATAGTAAGAAACTATTTAAATTTGGGTTAGTCTTTGCAGAATGTCAACATCAAATTGTTCCTTGGAAAAATAACAATAGTTAAATAAAGCTTAGAGACAATACACATTTTAACACTAAAAAACCTTTTGACTCAAAAATAGGCACTTTCATTTTTTAATCTAATCTTTATTTCCGTGGATTTGTAGAGGTTTCTTAGACAAGGTGGCCTTTGTTCTCAGGCACATAACTCATTCATAGGAAGCATTAAAGACTGAAGAACCTGATAAAGTTCTTATAAGAAAATTGAGTTACTAGACATCAAAAAGCGTGTGACTGAGAGCCTCGGCTTCAGAAAGATGGGCACGAGTGGACCATTAGTAGACAAGGAAGAGAGTAGTATGGGATGCGTTTGAAGAGGTAGAGGAGACCAGTAGGCATGTGGACCCTTCTATAGCATGGTTGAGAATTTGAATATTGTTAATAAAAGCCATTACAATAGGGCTTAAGCAGAATGGCATGATTTCATTTATTGTGAATGATTAGGAAGGTGATCGTCAAGAGTTAATGTTGGTAGCATGATTCAACCTAAAAACCTGTTTCAGATTAATAGAGTTGCCACAATCTTAATTCCCATATCTTTAAAGATTCTTGATTATATTTTAGAGTCATTTTCTTACAAGTTGGGACAACAAAGAATACAACTCAGCAAATTTATTTCTACAGTAAGGTTATATATTCCTCAACCAGCAGTAAGTCACTTGGGAGCCTCATGACCAAAATGTCTGTGTGCTGTTTTGGGGACACCACTTCTTTATGCTAAGCAGTACTAGCCTTTGGTTCTAAATATAGACATTGAGTCATTTCCTATAATGTAATTATGCAAATATAACTGGTATTAATAGTCAAGAAACAGACTTACTTAGAAATGAGACAGGAGGAAACATTAGTTTACATCTTGAGCCTATTGTGTTATATGACTAACACAATAGTATCACCAGTTCCTCCCAGAGCTGTTAGTTACCAACTTCTGTGTGGCTTCTGGTTATATGTTAGACACTCCTGGATTTTTGGATTAAAGAGAAAATCATAATGGTCATTCTAGACATATTTGTTGAGCTCTTGGTTTGTGCAAGTGAGACACTATGTGCTACATACATGCTAGGCATATAAAATAAATAAGATATCATCCCTACCCTCAAAAAGCTTATTTCCAGTGGGAGAGACAGGTAAGTATGCAGCATATAAATATCATAGTAGACATAAATTTTAGATATACATAAAAAAAAACGTAAAACCTAGAGTGGTAGGAGATTAGGGACTGGGAGTAAGGGGCGGTTACCAGGAATTTTTTTCCCTGGAGGGGATAACATCTCAACTGAATCCTAAAGAGCAAGAGTTAAGCTACAGGAGGCAACGGAACATTCAAAACCAAGGAAAACAAAAAGACATGAATAGCTCCTACTAACCAAAGTTGGAACAATTTGAGCAACATAATAAGTATTAGATAATATAACCCAAAATATAAAATAAATATCCATGAGTCCATACTGATATAAATGATCAAATAAATAAATAAGTGGAAAGGGATAAATTTCCCATGCAAAATTCCAAACTATGTAGATCCTTCACCATCAGGGAGATGGAACATAATTCCCCACTACCTAAGTAAGTGTTGTGCACAGTGACTTCCAAAGAGCATGGAAAGAGAAAAAATAAAGAGTAACTTAACTAGTGGAGAAACCTCACAAACATTATAGCCAGGTGATCAAGTTTAACATCAAACATTATGTCGTGTTAATAGTATGTACTCTTGATATGATGTAATGAAAATGGCATTTTAACTCTGCGGTCTTCCCCAAATTTATAACTTCAATCCAAGAAAAACATCAAATAAATCCCTAACGAGGCACATCCTACTAAATAGCTAACCAAACTCCTCAAAACTGTCAAGGTCATCAAAACAGAGAAAGTAAAATAAAATGTCACAGCTGTGAGAAGTCTTAAAAGACATGACCAAATGTAATGTGATAATCCTGGAAACCAAAGGACACTACATAAAAACTGAGGAAATCTGAATAACAAAGGTACCATACTAATGTAAGATGTTAATAAGGGTAGAGATAGGATGTAGGATATATGGGAACTCTTGATTTCTTTGCAATTTTTCTATCAACCTAAGAAAGCCATTCTAAAATGAATATTTTATCAAAAATAAATGAAAGGAGGATAGATCCAGCATATGCTGAGCAAATGACAAGGCAGTGGTGCAAGTTGAAGCTGGAAGCTGGAGAAGTATAAATCACAATGCTCTGTCATAGCTATCACTTAAAAAGAGGCAAACATGGAGTTTAGAGAAGTTTTAAATTACAATCTCAACTTTGTCACCAAGAAACTATCCTTTTGCAAAAGATAATAAGCCTCTCTACTCCATATTTATCTAAATTCTGCTTACTGAGAATGATAACTCTCATCTTTGTTAATAAATAAGATTACTCTTATTTATTACTAATAGGTAATAAATATCACAAATAAATAAATAATTAGTATCACAAGTAAATAAATAACTAACATCACAAAGCCCATGAATTCTTGTGATTTAGTCACTCAGCTATCTCAGTGCCAGCAATTTGTTTCTTCTTTTTACCTGCATCATTACAGCTTTTCAACATGAGAATCAAGAAATCTTTTCATTTGTATAGATTTTAATTTGTTCTTGCTTCTCTCTGAGTCATTTGTCCTTGATCAGTTTTAGAAGCAAACTTTGTAGTGCTCAAGTTCTGAAGGAGATCTTGGGTTGCAAGTGGGGAGGGACTCTCATGAATTCTAAGTTAAAGTTCCCCAAAATGCTAACAATCTAAGTTAATCAAATATTGTGTAAAATTTTGCAGTTTCTCTGAGGTTGATTTCATAGATTTTCCTGTATACACTCCTTTTGCCTTGATGCCAGTGCTAGTCTGTGACTAGGAACCTATTGGAAGAACCACATTAAAAAAAAAAAATTGTCTTCAGGATTTTCAAGAGAAAGAACCAAGGCAAAATATGTAATTACATACTTCTATACTCAAAAGGTAAAGATTCATCTTCAGTTTTATACACCTGAAAGAATGTTTTATCCCAGAAACTTTTTTGTAAGAGCGCTTCAGTGGAATAGCAGCCTAATAATAAATAACTCAGTTGACTCCCATTGTTGGGATCCTAGCTCTATAGTGGTCTATAGTAGATATGGGCTGTTGCAAAAGGAATGAATTGAAGTCGTATGTAGCCAATGACATATAGTGGCTTTATTTTCAACAAAAATTGGAGTGCCTGTTATGAGGTAGTCTCTTCTAGGCTAGGTGTCGGGAGACTTTTTCTGTAAAGGGTCAGGTAGAGTAAATATTTTAGGCTTTGTGGGGCATACAGTTTCGGTCACAACCACTTAACTCTGCCATCGTAGCACATGTAAGCAGCCCTAGACAAAATGTGAACAGATGAGTGTGGCTGAGTTCCAATGAAGCTGAAGACTGAAATCTGAATTTCATTTAATTGACATGTTTCACAATGTTTTTTTACAATTATTTTTCAAGCTTTTAAAAAGGTAAAACATTTCACTGATGATGAGCCATACGAAAAACGTTCACCAGCTGGATCTGGCTTGCAGGCTATGGTTTGCTGATCTCTGTTCTAGATGCTAACCATACTGCAGTGGAAGGAAAAAAAAGAGAAACCATGAAAAATCCAGTCTCTCCTGAGCATGCATTCTAGTGACTAAAGTATTTTTCCGACAATGGCATTCTTTTTCCAAAATCGTGTGTGTGTAGCCTAGGAAGGCAATTTTGGAGGGCACACCAGCTGACTAAAAGCTTTTTTTGTGGCATCATATAGCGGTTTCCACAGGAGTGCACACCAGCAGTGTTGATGTATCTTGGTTATGTGCATTTTAGGAACACTTTTCTGTTAAAGCTCAGTAAACAGACATTTTAAACATTTCACTGAGTGGAATGTGAAGATCTCTACAATGCTCTGAAAAGTTTGTGCTTAAGGTAGCCTGTTGAGTGTGAAAAAGCAGAGGGTATTTTACAAGGTTGGCATTTCCTCCCTTTTCTTCATTTCTGGTTCTTTCATCCTGAGCTATTGAAATTTTCTTTCTGAATGTAAAAGAAGCTTTCAAGCTTATAGCATTTACATGAAGACTTGGAATCCAACTGATGTTTTCTTGAAATGACTGAGTTTCTTATAAGTATGCATACATATTTTAATGTTTAAACTCTGGTTAATTTTAAGGGTTTAAATTTGAAAGATGTAATAAAATTAATTTTCCCTAAATCACTATTAAAAGCAAGTCCAATTAATAAGCACTTTATGTTTTTTCAATATTTTTCATGTGTAAGATAGAACTCTGGTCAATGTTTAAGAGTCCTCACTCACACTTCCCAATTTGGCCAATCCCAAGAGAGCCTTCTCCCTGGGGTGTGGATTGCAAAGCTTTACAGTAGTTTCACTAATATATCTTCTGGAAAGACTTCTGGCACTCTTGGGAGTTAAAAACACTCCATGAATACAAGGCATCATCAGCATATGCATATTAAAATTTTAGTCACTCTTCAATTTCTTTTCATTATGATGACTAATGAAGTATAAAATAAAAAATGGAAACAACAAAAGGATAGGGAGTTGAAATAGGTTAGACTGGCTATTCTGGAAGTTCCAGTGGATCTATAAAATGACATTTTTGCTTGTGCTCTCTGAGCATGGCATCTGCTTGTGAGCTGACCTGCCAGTAGCCACCATCACAACTGCCATGAAAAGCTAGCTTAGTAAAATACCCCAAGTGAAATTTCTGAACCATCTCCTTCTACCACATGTCCAGTACATTTTCTCCCTAGAGAAGATTTTTAGTATGATTGAAGTGACGCTGGGCTGAAAAGCTGCATCACCTTAGTGGGGTCTTTGCATTCTTATTCCTCTGCCCAGGGGGAGAGGGAATTATGACTGCAGGCAAGAGAAAAGATGGGTTATGAGGGAAAACAGTCACCTCAGTAGAGCCACAAGTGGAGGCCAAAGATGTTTTCCCAATGTCTCATTCCCCAAGAAGTGTTCTAATCTTCCAGGTCTACCTTCTCTCTGATTGGCTAATTGTGTTGTAACAAATATATATGACAAAAGAGAAGGGAAACCTTAGGTCACTTGACTTATTTGCGTGTCCCTTATCCTGGAATAGCAATCTTACAAGTGCTGAAAACCCAACATTTGTCAGTGTGCCATCAAACTATGAGCAAGCATTATTACCTGGTTCTAGTATTGTGCTTAGAAGAGGTGCAGTCTCCTAAACCCGGCTACCCTCTTACAAGAGCCCATCAAATAGGCAATCATAAATGGAAGTACTAGGCCCTGACCTGATTTATCAGGCAGCCCTGTTCAAAATGCAGATTTGATGATGTTTGCTGATGGGTCATGTACCTGGAAAAAGAATGGTCTACTTAAGACTTCCTGTGCTATAGTGACTTCTCATGAAATTTTGGAGGCTTATGTTCTATCTGGAATTAAATTGGCACAAGCAGCTAAGTTAATAGCAGTTGCTAGAGCTGCAATTCTTGGACTTCAAGTGAAAAAAAATATATATATGTATACACATATAGATAGTAAAATGGATTTGGTGTCTGTCATGCAGCAGATAAAAAATTTTATAAAACAGAGGACTTTTGACATCTGTGAGAACAACAACAAAAATCTCATGTCATACTGATAGCTGATTTGTTAGGGTCTTTACAACTGCCTGCTCAGTCAGTAACTCATTTGGCTGACAGCTGCAAAAGCTGCTGTTAAAGCATGGCAGAATCCAAACTTAAAAGCTCCATTTTTTAACAACAAAGAAATGTTTATTCACTTTTAAAACCATGCTTTGCAAAAGAAAATTGACAAAAGGATAATGCAAAAGAAAATGAGTAAAAGGGGCTAAAATATTTGACTATGGGAGTTGCCCAGCAAAGTTCTATAATCACCATCCCTATTTGCTTGGTTAGTGGTGGTGTGTCACCAATAAAATCGCCTGAATAAAAGAGAGATTTTTAACAACACTAAACTCATCACACCTACCAAAAAGGTAAAATTATTCAAAACACTTAAAAAGAGATATTTATTTGTCAACAGAATTCTTTACAGGCAACTCCCAAGGTAAGCACAGAAAATTGTCCCTGATCATCTTTACAAGGAACCTGGTGGCAGTTGTAGTTCATAGAATTAATGCCTGCAGAAGGTAAGAGGTTTTGTCTACTTACAGTGTGTGTGATGTTTGCATGACCTCAAGTCTCTTCCTCTTCAAAAGCTGATGCCCAACCAGTGGCAAAGCTCTCTTACTATCTTAACTCAAAGGAGATCACTTTAGTTCTACTGTTGGAGAACAAGTGAATCAGACTCTAAAACAAGTAAATCTCCTTAAAGAAGATTCAGCAATCTAGTGGGCTACAATTGCCCTATAGCTTTACCACAAGCATTATTAAAAATTAGCATGAACCCAACAAACAAGGAAATGTGCCCTGTGGAACTTAAGTTTGTCAGGCCTATGAATTTAGGCCTGAGGTCACGCCCTCCGATTTTGCTGAATCCTCATGTTCAGTAAGTTAAAAGGATTTCTCTCTTTCTTAGAAACCCCGAGATTTAAAGTCATAAAGGCCTGGAAGGACCTACCAGAGGAAGTGTGCCACTTTTGTCCACTGGGAGACTATCCACATTGAGATGTGCCGAAGGAAAGACAGGCTGTCGCTGAGTCAGGAGAGCCCCTTCCAGGTGCAGCTGTTCACCATAAGGCTCCTGAAATGAAAGAACGCAGCTGGATCCACGCTGCTCACGTGAAGCCAGCACCACCGGACGGCTGGGCTGTGGTTCTCTCAGGAAACCGAAAACTTAACTTTTCCAGAATAAGTGACTGGTATTGACCTCACTGAAAAGAAATAGTCTAGAAAATGTATTACTATGATCATAGGCTGCCTGGTTGACCTACTCACAGCCATGGTTATTCTAGTTGCTTTGAAAATCACATTTACTAGAAAACAATGTTGTTTGTTACACTACTATGTCTTTCTGAACTTGCAGGGATGTTTCTCACAACCACATATTTCTGAGCAGCTCCAAATTGTGCTCTCAGTTTGCACATGATCTGGACTTAAGTCCAATACTTCTATTATTACCCAAGTACAAGTGGGACCACCTTCACTAGTGATTTTTTTTATTGTAACAAAGCAAAACTAATTAATATGCCCCCAGGTACCCAAGCTGTGAATTTGATACAAAAATATATTAAGTGGTTTGATTGGAAGGATGAAATAGAAAAGAGAAAACATCTAATTAATAGACAAACAGAAACTCCAAAAGACTAATCTAACATCACTAAGTTAACATTAGGATTTAAGTTATCTTCAGTGTGGATGAATAAACAAAAGCAAATGACTACCACATTTAAAGGTTAGTCCCTCAAGGCAAATATTGTACTGAATTTTTAAATCCATCCTTACATTAAACTGTAATTCTAATAATTGATTTGTTTGCATTTGTTTGCTGGACATTTAGGCAACTGCAAGTTTGCCCAGAAAAAGGTAGGAACCACAATGGAAATAATTATTATTTTATAGTAGCACAGGGAGTAAATTGTAAGGACAAATATAAATTTAAAATAAAGTAGTCTCTCTCCCTTATCCATGGTTTTGTTTTCCCTGGTTTGAATTACCTGCAGTTAAGTGCAATCTGAAAATATTAGATGGAAAATTCCATAAATCATGAGCTTTAAATTACTCGTCTTTTAAATGAAAAGGTGAAAGTTCTCAATAAGGAAAGAAAAAAATCATATGCTGAGGTTACTGAGATCTATGGTAAGAATGAATCTTCTAGCTGTAAAATTATGAAGGTAAAAGAAATTCCTTTAGTTTTGCTGTTGAATCTGAAACCACAAAAGTTACAGCCAAGGGGCATGATTAAGTGCTTAGTTAAGATGGAAAAGGCATTATGTTTGTGGATGGAAGACATGAATAGAAAATATGTTTGTGCCAGCAATGGTATGTGCCAGAATGCACTGCATCTGTGAAGACTTCAACGAGGAATCCCCTGAAACAAGTGCCACCATACCATTTGCTGCAAGTAAGTGATACTTAGAAGATTCAGGAATATGTTTGGCATTTTATCATCTCACATCATCACAAGAAGAAGGGTGAATGCAGTACAATAAGATATTTTGGGAGAGGGAGCAAAGAGAGACCACATTCACATAACTTGTTACAGGATTAATTTTCTATTCTATTATTACTTTTTGTTGTTATTCTCTTACTGTGCCTAATTTTTAAATTAAACTATCATACTTATGTATGTATAGGATGAAACAGTAAATACAGGGTTTGGTACTTTCCATGGTATCAGGCATCTACTGGGGGTCTTGAAACGTGTCCCAGCTGATGAGCGGGGGTGATGAGAGGCTTAACTCTCCATGTTCAGAATAAGGGAAAAAATAAGCCTCTGATCTGTCTCTCAATTCAGGAATGTTACCGCTATTTTTTTTTATTGGGGTGACATCTGTTAGCAAGGATATTTTTTTTAAACAAACATCCAGGAAAGCTAGCTCCCCCATCTCCCACTTTCTGTCGGAGGGAAGGAGCCTAACTTCCATGGGTGCCTTGCTCCAATTTGCAAAACTACCTTCAGTTCTAAAGATAGGAGAAGTCTGTTTCTTCTTCGTATAAAACCAACACAAGTGGTTTCCTCAATTACTAAGATAAAGTTTGGATGAACTATGTGTGACTGGTGGTGTCATGTCGTCTGACTTGTGGACCAGTGATTGATCGGGAGCATGTATGTAATGGGCTGTGTCTGCTTAGCCAGATACAGGAGGTTCCTTTGTGTCTTAGCAGTTTCTTAGTGGGCTGCTTGTGATGCACATCACGTTCTGGTTTAATGCTTATTTAGTAATAAAAAATGTTTTCTTTCTCTGCTGCCTTACTGGAGAAGATTGCTGGTGTGGGAGAAGATCTTTTTAATTATATTACTATGTTAATTATAATTCTATTTTCCCAATACTCTTCAAAAGCATCAGCGAATATGCCTCCTGTAGTAGTATTATATCCTTATATATTCTTGTGAAAAAGATGTGAATTCACTCCAAACAGCTGTATGTACTATGGCCAGAGGTGATTCAGCCAGCTTCTCTGTGCTTTAATAGCCACCCCTGCCACCACCACCCAGCCCACGGCTGACTAAAGCACGGTCCTCAGCCAGCTTTGAGAAGAGTGCTGGATGGTGGTTTCATTTTCTTTATCTCTTTTTGCATATTCAGATTTTGTTGGGGTTCATGAGCAGAGACTTGTTGGCAAGAGCTGGACAAGGGAGGCAATTTCTGGTGGCAGGAGTGGCCCCCAAAATCCCTGGAGTCCAAAGGTTTGATTGATGGCAGGCCCCCCCACGCCTCCTCTGCAGCCCCAAATTCCTTTGCCTTTTGCCAAGTTGGATTTCTGCTGAGCTATAATGACTCCTCCTGAAATGAAACTATGTGTGTATGTGTCCCCTTCCGTCCCTCATTTAAAAACTTTTCTTCAAAGGATCACAACAAAGACCTTTGGAGAAAAGGGACATGACCTTTCAGTCATGCCTTCCCTGGTGGCTCTTTGTCGCATTTCTCTCAGTTTGTTCATGATACTTGCTTTCTTATCTTGATGTTCAAAGTCCTCATGAAATGTGCAAACCCTACCTTTTGCCCGATTCCACTTGCCCCTCACCTTCATGTGTGAGCTTGTAGCACCCATCACTGGCACATAATGGGCACACAATATCTGTTGAATAAATAAACTTATTCGCACCCTAGAACATCCTTGACTCTGCTGGTCTCAAGCTGGCTCACAAGCTAATCCCTCTACCTGGAATGCACTTAGACCACGGAAACCTCCTGTGATTTCTTAGCACATTCTCCCTGCCCCTGCTCCTGCCATCACCACTCTCATCACCTCCAACATCAACACCAACACCCCCACCTCCATTGCCTCTAAGACTACCACCATGACCTCAACATTTACCACCTCCTCCACCACTGCACTAACCTCCACCAGCACCTCCTTCACCACCACGACCACCATCTCCATCACCTCCACCGCAGCCACCTCCAAGACTACCACCGTCCCCTCTGCCACCACCACCACGGAAATCAGTCTCTGTCACATACACCACCTCACTGATGTGTGCCGTAACAAAGGCACCACTAGCCTGCTTGGCTCAGTGATTTATGTATGCACATGATCCCCAGCACACGGAGAGCAGCCCAATGGCTCCATCTGCAGCTGATGCATTTTTAAATCTCTGTATGCCTGTGCTTAGCGGGTGATAGGTGTTTGAATTGAGATACTTTATTCTTCCCTTTCGCAAGAAAGAGGAACATACTGAGTCTCCAGCACACCAATCTCGTCATTTCCCCCCTCACACACACACCTCTCTCTTCTGACCCTGCAGCAGCCTATGCAGGAGCTGCCTTTCAGAGGAGGAGAAATGAGAGATTATGACAGTGCCACAGCTCCAAGGCACATAAACAGGCCTAGTTTATTAATAGACCAGAGGAGCATGACAGTTCTGCTTCAGTCCATTCATGTTAGCCACTTGGTGCAAATCAACCAAAGCCACCCTTCACTTTTAGGCTGCCAGGAGGACAAGCCCCCACCTGGGTGCTAACCATTCTAGACACAAGTCTTGGCACCCGGGATGCTTGTAAAGCTGCATGGTATCTGCAGAGCCTGAGGTTCACTTGGAGGTGGTGGGTGCATGTAACCTCACCCAGCCAAGCACCAGGTCCCAGCCATGACTACATTTTCAATCTGCTTTGCACGGTGAGATGGACTGTTCCGCCTAGGAGCTCCTTGGAGGCAGGGCTTTGCAGTTTGAAGAACAGACAGCTGCTTTGCAGAGACCTCCAAGAAGTATTTAGTCTGTTTCAGGCAAGTAAATAGTATTACCCTGTTCCTTCTTTTTCTCCTATGTGTGCATTCTGAAACCCAGAGGGCTGGCAGGAAGCAGGCAGTAAAGAAGAGGCCCAGACTCTGCACTTCAGACACGTAACAAGACCTTGAATTTGCATGCTAATTCATGTTTATTGAGCTTTCTTACCTATCTGCCAAGCACTGTGCTGAGTACTTTATGTGCATTATTTTATTTAACTCTCAAAGAAGAGAAGGAAACTCACTGATAAAGTGGATGTGTTCCATGTGTGAGGCCTAATTTGAGTTACACAAAGTGCAACTGGGTTATATGTACTTGTCCATGTGCATGTTACACTGCAATTTAAAAAACCCTGTGACGTACATGCTGATATCTCTGCTCCAAAGGAACCAAGTCAGTTTGATGACTCCTGAGTCCAGATCCTTAATCACTATGCACTGCTGAACCCTCTCATTATTTCCTTTGGTTTTTGAGTCTCTTACAACCCTAGAAGGTTGTTAGCCCAATCATGCAGATGCAGGAAGCGAAGCTTAGTGAGGTGAAAGTAATCTTAACCCAAGTAAAGATGTGAGGACTTGATAAAACTGGGACTCGGATGCTGGTGGGAGGCCAGATTCTTCCCGGGCTTGGTGTAGCCTCCCAGTAGGGATCCCAGGACCCCAGTCATGTTTTCTTGGCAGTGTTTTAACACATATTGAACATAAATGTCCCGAGATAAGCCCATTTGCAATGGGTACTCGAGCTGTTGTCTGTTGTTTAACACCAGCTCCACTTCTTTCTTATTTGTAACCTACTCCCCCTCAGGCATGTGTTGGTTGCCTTCTCACCAGAAAGACAAACACTAGCTGAAACCTGAGTGGTTCTTGAAGACACGTGTCTGCCAAAGGGGTGTTTTATTGGTGGACAGAATTGTCTCTAAGCCAATGCTTTGGCTTCCACCCAAATTAAATATTTGCAAATGGGCAATACCAACATGCTTACATAACTTTTACAAGTGTAAATGTTTGTATAAAAGTTCTCAAATAAATTAAGACTTGGGAAAAATAAAACCTATGTAACATAAAAAAAAAAAAGAATTGTCTCTAAGAATTACCCTTTAAACACAACTGTCAGGAAGGGGTGTCAGCATCCTCCAAATCAGCCCTCTACTTAAGTCTAGTTTAATGAGCTCAAGCCTGTTGGATCTGGCAGGTTCCATGTCTACCTATCTAATTTGAAGACAGAGACCTTTCTGCATTCCTCACCGTACCAAACACAGCAGGACCCACCAGGTTTGACTTTCAAGAGCCCTCCCTAGAGATAGCTGGGGGTTCTGAGTCACTTTATGGATATTACTTTTCAAAAAAAGGAATTTATTCCATGGTTTCTTTAAACTGTAGGCTTCCCCGGGAATACTCTGAAGCTTCACACAGAACTAGTGACCTATCAGAGAAAGAGAGGAAATAGGGAAGGTGAGAGAAGATGAACTTGACCTTTACATAGAAGTCACTAACACTTGAAAACTAAACAAAAAGAAGGCAAAGCATCTCAGGAGTTTCAGTGTAGTTCAATAGGGAAAGATTTGTTTCACAGCAATTCAGTGTGTGTAACCACCTTTAAGGAAAGCCTGTTGTGCACAATGACGGAGTCGGCAGAACACAGAGGCATTTAATCAGCGTAGTTGGTGGATTGGCTGCTTCTGCCACTGGTTACTCCATCTGTCTAGGAACTCTCACCAGACACTGCATGGCTACTCTCTCACTGCCTTCAGGTTTCTGCTCGATTCCACCTTCCCAGAGAAGCCTCCCTACCATCCTATGTAAGAGCCCCTCTCACACCCCTCTCCCCTTTACCTTGCTTCATCCTCCTCTACAGTTAGAGTCCCTACGTAGTGCACGCATGTGCATGAGCACACCCACATGCACACAAGTTTTGCCTTGTCCATGTGTTGGCTGCCTCCCAACATTGGAATGTAAGCTTCATGTGGGCAGGGACTGTGTCTCTTCTGCTCACTACTATCCTCAGCACCTAGAACAGGACCAGCTCTATTGTAGGTGTTCTACAAAAGGTGTTGAATATTTTCTTCCAGGGGAGGTTTTTCCTATCAGGAACTCCACCTGTCCTACATGCTTCAACGTAAGTTTAACCCTGTCCCCATCCTCATTATGTTGCCTCCTCCTTGGGATGTCAGAGTTGCTACTAGTTTCCATAAAGAGAGAGAAGAAGGTGTTAGTTTCTGGTTCCACCACGATCTGGGGGCCACCAGACTGATAAACCTCAGCCCTCCAGCCTTACTCCCACTGAACTTCACCCTTTCAGAGAGCGCTCCTTACAGGCAGGCACCGTGTCTGTGGTTTGGCTTGGTTTTCTTCCCCAGCACCTACTGATACACTCAGCACATAGCTGTGACTCAAAACAATTTTGTGAATGAGAACGTAGGTTCTTTCCTGTCACCCACGGAGAGCTGTTTCATTCAGACCACTGGAGCACTAGAGCCACACCACTCTCCCTGCTCTGTTGACACTGCTAGCTCCTCCCCTTTTGCAGTGCAAAAGCAGCATCTTCAGGAGTTTCCCCCACTTGCCCACTGCCTGCCCCCCAGCACACACACGCACACATACGTACACGCACACAATGTACACATTCCCAATTGCTTCCTTCAGAGTACCTTTCACCAACTGAAATGATCAAAAAAGATTTTAAGATCAGTTCGTCCACTTTACAGATGCAACCTGGGCAGGTCAATGAGCATTGGCTCCAGATACCAGGCTAGGTACTGGCAGAGCAGGAACAAGAAGACAGCCTGCCTGCCAGGAGGCTCCCCTTTGTCACACCCTGAGACCCCCTCATTGGCCATCCAGGCTTCCAAGAAGCAGCACTGCGAGGGCCGTTCCTGTGTGCAGGGAGGGCAGCGTGACTGCAGGGCAGGGTGACTGCAGCCTCCTCCCTCATTGGTCTCTGTCCACCTGGAGAGCTCAGGGCGCCACGGCTGTGCTGAGACAGAAGGGCACCGTGCTCAGCTTCCTTCTCCCACCCACTAGCTGGTGGTGGTTCATTGGTTTCTTTGTTTGTTTTAGTGGGCAGGTGGAGGAAATTTGAGTTCAAGTTTAAAGACCTCTCTGTCCACATTAGGGCCACAAACTGTGATGTGGTTACCCTGGGCCAGCTGTCCAACCCTGATTTATCACCTGTAGCTGGAGGTGAGGGTGAGGACAGACCTGGTGGTCAGCAGTAGTGACTGTCCAGCCACCCCCCGCACAGGGACTAGTTTTGTTTTCCTTCCCTTCCTCCTTTAGAAATGGCAGGTGGAGGATTCCAGCTCCAAACTGCCCTCTCCCTCTGGTCCTAGGCCTGTGCACTTCCTCCTCACTCCACTCCCTGCCCTAGATTTAAGGGAAGGGGGTTCCTAGCACTTGTCTATAATCTCCCAAGGTATCAGGAAGCAGCAGTTTATAAGCATTGGATTCAAGCCCATCATTAGAGCCATTCCATCCCAGAATGTGCGACTGCTGCCTCAGACAACAATCAGTGGCCTGCTGGCCAAGTTAGGTACAGAGAAGCCAAGCTGGGGACAGCCCCACCTGTCTCCAGAGTCCCTTGGGAGGTCCCAGGCTGCTCACCTCCTGCCCTCTCAGGGGAACCCCAAGCAGGCTCATGAGGGTCACCTGGAGATCCCCTCTGCTTGTCATCCCAGCACTTCTGAGCACCAGCCTTCCGATCCCACCCTCACCCCATATTGTCTGTGGTGCTGGGCCTTCTCCCTGGACAAAGCCCATGACATGTGCTGATCTGCACACCCCCTGAAGCTGCCCTCCTCTCGCCCGCCCACTGAGGAAATGTGTCAGAGCAAGAGTGGTGAAAGTGACCTCCTTATGCCTGAGTGGGCTCTAATTCTTTTATAGCAAATGGTGTCTCTGAAATATTTTACAATTTTAAAAACATCTTTGCTAACTTGGGTTCTGAAGCTGTTTTTAGCAGCTGCTCATTTGTGACATAACTCACAAACTTTACACCACACGACTTGCTTAAAAAAGATGCTGTGAAGGATTACTGTGCCCCCAGGATAGACACGATCTAGCAGGCTGCTGAGACTTTGGAGGCCTAACACTCAAACACTAGGTGCCAGTGACAAAAAAAGAGAATAAATTAGTGCCTGCCCTTGGGGAGCATTCCACTGAAAGTGTGAAGTTTAGTAGAAGGTGTCTCCCCCCTGCTACTGCATATAATTCAAGTTAAGCAATGCTACACCACAAAACAACACATAAGAAAAATGTACCTCTTTGCTAAAAATCAAATAGCTTCTTGAATTGAAGCTCTGGTTTTCCTAGACGCGAATCTTATCTTTCTGTTGGCATATCAGTGCTGGTCTAGACTGCGGGTTCCCTGAGGGTAAGACGTGGGGTTCAATGTCCCATGTGGCTTACAGCTCACCCCACCTCGGGGCTAGCAGGCACTGTGTGCTTCCTACAGCCTTGTGGATTAGAGTTGAACTAATTATTTCTGGGTGGTTGGAATTGATGCTGACTATTTGTGGTTTCATATCTTTGCCTTCAAAGCTTTTGGACCACTTAGAGTCAGATGCCAGTAACCTCAGCTGGGGTTGGCAGAAATAAAGGTAGGCACAGAGTGTGACAAATAATGTGAATTGACTGACTCAAACCCATTCCCTGCCTCTTTCCTACTCATGCCCTTTCCCATGAGGTGGCCATGAAACAGTTCTAGCTAATGAGACATAGATGAAACTCTGCTGTGAGATTCCTGGTTCTTTCTCCATTCTTCCTGTTATGAATAAGAATTTGATGATTGGTGCTTCAGCAGCCAGTTTGGAGCTATGAGGAAATGAGCACAAGGGCTGCAAAGACATTAACCCTGACTGCACAAACCCACTGTATTAGCACCAACAGCCATTATCTACCACTATAGTTCTTGTTAAGTGAGTAAAATTACTTTTGGGGAGGGCTATTTTTTTCACTTTATTTATTTTGATATTCAATATTATTTTATATTTCAGTTGTACAACATTGTGGTTAGATATTTATATAATTTAAGGAGTTATCCCCCTGACTAGTACCCACCTGGCACTGTGCTGTTATTACCATATTATTGACTATATTCCCTATGCTTTACATCCCCATGACTATTTTGTAATTACCAATTTGTACTTCTTAATCCCTTCACCTTTTTCACCCTGCTCACCAACCCTCCACCCATCTATCACCCCAATACATCTAGTACCCATCTGACACCATACATAGTTATTACAATATTATTTTTCTCATTTATTTTTATTTTCAATTACATTTGACATACATTGGTTTCAGGGTACAGCACAGTGATAAGACATTTATATAACTTACAAAATCCTTATTCTGATACATCTGATTCCCATCTCACGTCACATATAGTTATTACAATGTTATTGACTATATGTCCTATGCTGCACTTTGCATCTCTGTGACAATGAATTTGTACTTCTTGATTTCTTTCCCTTTTTCACCCACCCCTCATCTCTTCCTCTCCTCACCCCAACAAATCTAGTACCCATCTGATGCCACCCATAGTTATTGCAACATTATTGACTCTATTCCCATGTTATACCCGATATCCCCATAATTATTACTTTGTAACCACCAAACTATACTTTCCAAACTCCTCCCCTTGCTTCTCCTTCTACCAGCCTTCCCCCTCCTGGCAACAAACCAAATGTTTTCTATATCTATGAATCTGTTTCTGTTCAGCTTGTATATTTTCTTCTTTAGATTTCACCCATAAGCAAAGTCAATTTGCATCTGTCTTCCTCTGTTTGACACTCCACAGAGTGCAATATCCTTCATGTCTTTTGATTGGAGCTTTTAATCCATTTAAATGGAAGATAATTGTTGATGTGTACTTATTGCCATTTTATTGCTCATAATTTTGCTCCCCCATCCCCACCCCCATCTTAAAGCAGCCTCTCTAACATTCCTTGTAATACTGGTTTGGTGGTGATGAACTTCTTTAGCTTTTTCTTGTCTGGGAAGCTCTTTATTTGTCCTTTGATTTTGAATGATAGCCTTGCTGGGTAGAGTAATTTTGGTTGTAGATCTTTGCTTTTCGTCACATTGAATATTTTCTGCCAATCCCTTCTGGCCTGCACAGTTTCAGTTAAGAAATCAGCTGGAAGTCTTATAGGGGCTTCCTTATAAGTAACTAGTTGCTTTTCTCTTGCTGCTTTTAGTATTCTGTCTTTGTCTTTAATCTGTGCCATTTTAATTATGTCTTGGTGGGGGCCTATTTGGGTTTATCTTGTTTCGGATTACCTGTGCTTCCTGGGCTTATATGTCTGTTTCCTTTACCAGGTTAAGGAAGTTTTCAGTCATTATTTCTTCAAATGGGTTCTCAAATTGCTTGTTTTCTCTCTTCTCCTTCTAGTACTCCTATGATGTAAATGTTGTGTTAGATGTTATCCCAGAGACCCCTTAAACTACCCTTAGTTTTTTGGATTCCTGTTTATTTTTGCTGTTCTGACTGGACCTTTTCTTACAAATCACTGATTCAATCCCCTGCTTCATCTCTTCTGCTGGCAATTCCTTCTGTTGCATTCTGAATTTCAGTTATAGGATTCTTCATTTCTGACTGGTCCTTTTTTATGGTTTCTCTGTCCTTCTTTATGTTTGCTATCTCTCTGTTAAAGTTTTTACCAAATTCCTTGAGCATCTTTAAAATCATCATTTTGAGCTCTGTATCTGATAGGTTGCTTGCCTCAGTCTTGTTTAGTTCTTCTAGAATTTTCCACTGTTCTTTTATTTGAGACATGTTTTTTTTGTTTCCTCATTTTGTATGCCTGTCTGTATTTGTTTCTATGTATTAGGTATATCTGCTACATTTTCCATTATTGCTGGATAGCCTTATGTAATAGGTGCCCTGTGAGGCTCTGGCACTGTCTCCCTGGTCACCTGCACTGGGTGCTCTTGTAGATTCTGGTTTGATGCCAGTGCTGTGCCTGCAGCTACTCAGCAAAAGCCTCAGTGCACACCAATACCAGTCACCTCCACCCTGGGGTCTATGTACTTAAATAGTTTTCCAAGGAAGATTGCAGTGTGGGTGGGCTGGTTGCTCACTGGAGAAAGTGCCTCTGGAATTGGAAAGGAGGGGTCCCAGTGAGTCAGCAGAGCGGAGTGAGTAAGGCTCAACAAACCAGTCCAGTGCAACACAGAAAAGATAGCACTGACCAACTGGCTGCATGAAAGGAGGGTGCACCCAGGAAATGGCAACTGTCATCCAGCCCTGGCTCCAAAGCCACACACCTCAGTCTGCCCCATATATGTCTCCAATGTTTCTTGAGTCATCATACCTCTGCCAGAGCCCAGGATGAGTAGCAGTGAGTGCACAGGCACTTTAAGAGGACGTTTGGGTGTCCCACAGCCTTCCATCCCAACTGGACGGTCAGAGTCCCCACTATTTTTCACAGTCAGATGTTGTGGGGCTCCTCTTCCTAGTACCAGTGCTCTGGGCTAAGAATTTTGGTGTGGGGCTGGGGTCCCTTGTTTTTCTGGGGAAATTCTCCACAGCTGAGATGTCCCTCCTGATTTCTTACCTCCACCAGAGGTTTGGCTCCTTTCACGTCTGCACCCCTCCTACCAATTCCACTGTGGCCTCCTCTTTTTTTGTATCCTTAGTTACAAAGCTTTTGTTCAGCTAGACTTCAGATGCTTTTCCATGTTGGTTGTTTAGTAATTTAGTTGTAATTTTAATGTGTTCATGGAATGAAACAGGCACAGTGTTTACCTACTCCACCATCTTGGACCTCTCTCTAACAATATTATTGACTATATTCCTTATGCTATACCTTATATCCCCATAACTACTATGTAACAACTAATTTGTACTTCTTAATCCCTTCCCCTTTTTTACTCATCCCCAAGCTCCTCCTGTCTGGCAACCATCAAAATGGTCTTTGTATCTATGAGTTTGTTTCCCTTTTGTTTATTTGTTTGCTTGTATTTTAGCTTCCACATATAAGTGAAATCACATTGCATTTGCTTTTTCTGTCTGACATATTCCACTCAGCACAATATGCTCCAGGTCCATCCATGCCACTGCAGATGGCAAGAACCCATTCCCATCTATGGCCAAGCAATATTCTGTTATGTAAATGTACTACCAACTCTTTATCCATTCATCCACTGATGGATACCCAGCCTGCCTCCACATCTTGGTTATTATAAACAATACCACAATGAGCATATGGATGCATTCATCTCCTTGAAGTAGAGTTTTGGGTTTCTTTGAATGAAAACCCAGAGGTGGGATTACTGGGTCCTTTTATGTCTCTTGCTATAGCCTTTTATTAAAAGTCTATTTTGTCTGGTATAAGTAATGCTACCTTAGCTTTTTTCATTTGTTTCCATTTTCATGAAATATTTTTTTCTCATTCCTTCACTTTCAGTCTCTGTGTGCCTTTCAATCTGAAGTGAGTCTCTAGTAGGCAGCATATGTAAGGGTTTTGCTTTCTTATCCATTCAGCCACCCTATCTTTTTATTGGAGCATTTAATTTATTTACATTGGAAGTAATTGTTGATATGTAGTTATTGCCATTTTATTATTCATATTTTGTATTTATTTATTTATTTTTCTTAAAGAAGTCCCTGTAAGATTCCTTGTAATAATGGTTGAGTGGTGATGAACTTTAGCTTTTTCTTGTCTGGGAAGCACTTTATTTGTCCTTCAATTCTAAATAATAGCTTTGCTGGTAGAGTAATCTTGGTTGTAGATCCTTACTTTTTATCACTTTGAATATTTCCTGCCAATCCCTTCTGGTCTGCCAAGTTTCTGTTGAGAAGTCATCTGACAGTCTTAAGGGAGCACCCTTATAAGTTACTAATTGCCTTTCTCTTGCTGCTTTTAGGATTCTCTCTTTACGTTTAAATTTTGCCATTTTAATTACAATGTGTCTTGGTGTGGGCCTGTTTGGGTTTATCTTTTTTGAGACTGTCTGAGCTTCCTGGGCTTGTATATCTATTTCCTTTGCCAAGTTAGGGACATTTTCTCTCATTATTTTATAGGTTTTTGAGCCCTTGCTCACTCTCTCTCTCTTCTTCTTCTGGTACCCCTATGATGAAAATGTTGGTATGCTTGATATTGTCCCAGAAGCCCCTTAAACTATCTTCTTTTTTTTTCTTTTTCTTTTTGCTGTCCTGATTGGGTGTTTTCTGCTACTTTATCTTCTAAATTGCAGATTCGGTCCTCTGCTTGATTTAATCTATTGTTGATTTCCTCTAATGTATTATTCCTTTCAGTTATTGTATTCATTTTTGACTGGATGTTTTTAATCTCCATTTTTATGTTTCTTATCTCTTTGTTGAAGTTTTCCTGAGTTCATTGAGCATCCTTAAAACCAGTGTTTGGAACTCTGAATCTGGTAGTTTGCTTGTCTTCATTTTGTTTAGTTCTTTTTCTAGAGATTTGTTTTGTTCTTTTATTTGGGACATGTTTCTTTGTCTCTGCATCTTTGCTCTCTCCCTGTGTTTGTTTCTGTGTATTAGATGGAGCTACTGTGTCTTTTGGTCTGAGTAGAGTAGCCTTATATAGTAGATTTGTTGTGGGACCCAGTGGTGAAGTCTCCTTGGTCATCAGAGCCTGGTGCTCCAGGTGTGTCCTTTGTGTGGGTTGTGTTTGCCCTCTCATTGTAGTTGAGCCTTGGTTGCTATTTGCACATCAGTGAATGGGATTGACCCTCAGGCTGATTGATTGTGAGAACTGGCTGTGTCTATAGTGGAGGAGATGTGGTACAAGGACTGACCCTACAGAGCAGGGTTCACTCTAGTGAGGCTTTGGTGTCTGCCCAGTCTATCCTTGGGTATGTTGTCCTTGGAGTTGGCCGGGTGGTGCTCCAGCTTGGTTCAAAGCTAGCCACTAGGCTTGCAAGCCCTGGGACCTTTTGGGAGGATATCCACTACAAGCCAAGCATAGCCACAACCTGTGCCTTGTCTGGGGCCACCTGGAATAAGCCACAAAGCAATCCGCAGATAGCTGCTACCCACACTGGGCTTGGAGGTGCCTCAAGAGGCCAGCCTGTGAACTGAGGTAGACTGTCACTAGTGCTGGGCTTAAGGCTACTCAGCCAGAGGTATGGGACATGCCAAAGCTAGATACTGCTTGTTGTGTTTTGTGAAACTTTGAGAGATTTTATGAAAGTCTGCAGCATGAGCTAAGACAGGTTGTATGGAAAAGTCACTGGAAGCATCCTGAGTGTGTCTGAAAGTTGGCTGGGGCAGGGTCTCAAGGAATCACTAGGGTGGGGTGGATGAAAGGTAATAATAGTTCAATGGAGACTCAGATATGGTGGCCTCCTGTGGCTGCATGTAGGGACTGGGAGGACTCAATAGAGAAACAATGGCTTCCACCACCTCCTCCATGCAGGAGAAAGCTTCCCCTCCAGCCCTCATCCTGAAGCCAGACAATTCAGTTCCTTCCCATAAGTCCCTCGTGACTTTCAAGCTGCTGCCCCCAATGCTGGAATTCAGAATGAGTGAATCTGTCAGCAGCAAGTTCATGCATGGGCACTTTAAGTGGAGCACCTGGGACTGCAGCTGCCCTAGATGCACTCAGCCACAATCTCCTCTAGTTTTCACAACCAGAAGTTATGAGGACTTCTCTCTCTGTAATGGAAACCCTGGACTGGGGAGCTTTGTGTGGGGTTGGGACCCCTCACTCTTCTGGGGGATGGACTGCTACAGGCAAGATATCTCTTCTAATTCTTAATGGTCACACAGGGGAGTGGGACCAGTCTGTTCCGTATCTCTGCCCCTTTTACCAGTCTCGAGGTGGCTGCTTCTGTATGTCTATAGTTGTAGGGCTCTGGTTCAGCTAGACTTCAGGTAATTCTCAATGATGGCTGTTCTGCAGTTTAGTTGTAAATGATACGGTCCTGAGAAGAAGTGAACACAGTGTTTACCTACTCCACCATCTTCCATCTTTACTGATTATTCCACAATTACTTCTTATTTTATGCTTTCTCTCTCTCTCTGTCTCTCATATTTTACGAGGTCTGATGATGCAGTTTGTGAACTTGCCTCCATTTGCTTATGATGGCAGCACTGTAAAAACAACTCAGTAAGGTTTCATAACCTTGGTATATCTGCATCTCAAAGCTGTGTTCATATCAATGTTTAGTGGTGTCTTGCTGAGTGGCATTAATTATTGTTGCGTGGTTTTTTTTTTGTGTGTGTGCTGTTAAAAGAATGTTAGAGCTTGAATTAGAGCAATAAACAGACATTCAATTTCTTGTTAAACTTGTAAAGAATTGAAGTGAAATCTGGGACATGTTAGTCTGAGTTTATGGGGATAATGCCATGAAGAAAACAACAGTGTACAAATGGATTAAATGTTTTTCTAAGGGGACAGAAAGCATCACTGATGAAGGGAGGCCAGGGTGGCCAATAACAAGCAGAACTGACAAAAACATTGCAAAAATTTATAAAATTGTATGTCAAAATCATTGGGTAATTGTGAGAAGCATAACAGACCAAGTAAATATCAATAGAGAAACAGGAAAATCTTAACTGAAAATCTTGGCATGAGAAAGATGTGTGCAAAAATGGTCCGAAAGGAGCTCAGCAATGAGCAAAAGCAAAGGAGAGTCAAAGTTTGCCAAGACCTTTTGGAGAGGCAAGATGATGTTTGGGTCCATGTTATCACTGGTGATGAAACATGTCTGTACCAATATGACCCTGAAACAAAGCATCAAGGTGAACAGTGAAAATCAGACAATTCTCCATGACCAAAAATGTTTCAACAGTTCAAATCAAGAGTCAAAATGATGTTGCTAATCTTTTTTGATATCAGGGGGATTGTTCGTTATGAATTTGTACCAACTGGACAAACACTCAACCAAGTTTACTCTTTGGAAGTGCTGAAAAGTTTGCTTAAACAAGTTTGCTTAAAAAATGTGGATGAAAACAACCTGAACTTTTCGCCAACAACTCATGGCTCTTGCATCATGATGATGAACCAACTCACATGGCACTGTTTGTGAGGGAGTTTTTAGCCAGTACACAAGTAACTGTATTGGAACACCCTCCCTACTCACCTGACCTGGTCCCCAATGACTTTTTTCTTTATCTGAAGATAAAGAAAATATTGAAAGGAAAACATTTTGATGATATTCAGGACATTAAGAGTAAAATGATGATAGCTCTGATGGGCCATTCCAGAAAAAGAGTTCCAAAATTGCTTTGAAAAGATGGACTAGGTGCTGGCATTGGTGCATAGCTTCCCAAGGGGAGTACTTCAAAAATGACCGTACTGATATTCAGCAATGAGGTGTGTAGCACTTTCTCTAGGATGAGTTCATGAATTTGTCAGATCTCAGTTGTATGTGTGTATGCATGTATGTAACTCTATATATAGATTTACCTGGAAAGTAATAGGAGGAGCTCCCATAGCTATGCTTGCCTACTGAAAATAGCCATTCCCCAACATAGTTTCTAGGCTCAGATCTTCTGGATAAAGGGCAAGGTTCTGAAAGACTCAATCCCTGCTTTGAGACAAGATTTCCTGACCCATGTGGCAGGTATGTAGTTGGTGCCCAGAACTGTACTGCTTATGAAGCAATGCTAGGACCCTAATGGTCTGAATTCTGACTTGTGCCTTATGTAACAACCAATATGTCACTTACTTTCTTCCATTGAACTTCCTAGAGAAAGATAATATAGACCAAAGCAAAAATTCTTAAGAATCTCTTCCTCTCATAACGGCTTCCCTTACACACTGTTCATTTTCTCATACCCAGATCTCTTGGAGGGGCAGGGGCAAGAAGATGCCTTATTGCCACAGGCTTGATTGCCCAGGGGCCAGCTTCTCTGCTGCCTGCTTCTGGGCATGGCTGTGTTTGTTGGTATGTGAGAGGGGAGGGAGCGGAGGAGGGAGAAGCCCCTGCCACCACTTTTCCATCCTATGCACAGCTCTCAGGACAGCTTGGGGAAAGAGAGAGAAAGGCATTGGTGTTGCACGGCACACAGCCAAGTCCTGGACCCTCCACTTACTGTGTGGCTTAGGGCCAATTCCTTAACTTCTCTGTGCCTCGGGCCTCGGCTGTAAAATGGGGACATGCCTATCTCATGGTATTCTTGAGGAATATGACATGAAACAGCATGTGGATCAGTGTTGGGCCCCCAGTAGCACCTGTCAGTGTGACTTACGCATTGTGAATTGCTGTGGATTTCAGTTCTCCTCAGCTGTTCCTTCTGGACAACTGGGAATGAGGAAACCCCAGGCCTGCCGCCCCCCACCCCCCAGGTCAACAGTGCCTGAGGCAGGGTCTGTTAGGTCATCCACTCCACCGCAGTCAGGTGCTTACTAGGTGCCAGCCAGGGGGCAAGACTGACCCGACCTGACCCTCCCAGAGCTCACATCTCCTGAGAGGAAACACTAAACAAGTGAGCAGACGCCCACGCCCTGATTAATCAGCGCTATAGAGGAGTAATAGGTGACGCTGAGGTGAACAGGGCTGGGTGCTCGGCCACTTGGGACAGCCAGGGAGGTTTTTTGAGGAGGGGGATGCCTAATAGAACAGAAGGAGCCTGGCTTGGGGACAGCTAGAGGGATGACTTTCCAGGCAGAAGGAATGGAGTGCGGAGGCCTGGAGGCAGGAATGAGCCTGGGGGCTGCTGCAGAGATCCTCCCTGCACATAGACCTAAGTGCATCACCCCCAGGGCAGGAGGAACAGAGAAGGTTCTGTGTGGGGCTGGGGAAGCAGGGCCATGCTGCAGATGAGGTGGGGCTGTGGGAGGATCAGGCCTCAGGAGCCCTGGAGACCATAGTAAGCTGTGGGATAGGCATAGTAAGCTGTGGGACCTCATGGGTGGGGGCATGGGGGAAGCCCCGAGTCAGTTCCGTCAAGTTCAGCAGAACTTCTGGGCACCAGCCATGGGCTGTGCTCTGGGCCAGATGCAAGGAACTTGAACCTGTTCAGTTCTCTGCTGTCCACACAGTGGCTCTTTGACACCCTCACTTCTATCCTCAAGCTTTCATCTGAGTCACCACGCTCCCCCCTTCCCCCTATCACCCACTGGTTGTCTCCCTCACAAGGAAGACAGCTCGCCCCTCACCCAGCCTGGAGCCTAGCCTTCGCCCCACAGGGGCCCTGTGCTGTCGGCCATTCTCCCTCCCCACTCCTACATCTCACCCTCTTCCTCTGGGCAGGGTCCTTTCCTTCTTAGTAGTTAATAGTCCTCAAATCTCCTCACCCAGAAAAGCGACAATTACCAAGTCGCCCCACTCTGCTCTGTTTTCCTTCCTCTTCCTGAATATGTCACCCACTCCCCGTGTCTCTGCTTCCTCCTCTCCCCACTCCTGTCCCATGCTGGGCCACAAGCAGCAGTGCACAGTGGGACTCGGTCCAGCAGGTCGCTTGCAGGCTTGCCTCCCCAGCCTCTCAGCTTGTGGAAAGCCCTTCCTGACCATGGTACCCCCGCCTGCCTCCTCTCTGTAACTAGCACTCCTATCAGAATGCATCGTAGTGTGTGGTTCTAACTTCTTTCCTTGCCTCTGCCACCACTGGCTTGTTCCTCTGTGGGGACACTTCATCTTCATCCCGAGCGTTGTTCCTGGCCCTAGTGAGCACTCAGACAGAAAGCATTTGCTAAACTAAATCAATTAACGGAAGGCTTGCTCTGCTCTCAGGCCTTGCCTTGGAAGAAACTAGCTGCAAACGCATGTTACAAATACCACGTGTGAAGTGTCGGCAGTGCTGTGGATCTTATACAGGGGCCCGCGCGTGTGGAGGAGGCGACCCAGCGCGCGAGCTGGACTTGTCCGGGAGTGGCATCCCCGTGTCTCTGTGAAGCTGCCTGCTGGTGGCACTGCACCAAGCAGTCCCGAGGACAGACAGCGCCGGCAGCTGGTTAATGCTCTGTCAGTACTTGGAATGTAAATGTGCCTGTGCTTGTAGGAATAAATACACAATTTCACAGTTATATATGTCACTGGAGAGGGGAAGCGACCTGATGGCGCGGCCCATCTGGCAGCTCCAGAACCAGAAAATGCTCTCGTGCCTCCTCCTTTTCCATGTAGGTCCAGGGCCCATTTTTACTGAGGCTAAAGTCCATGTCAGAGGCCAGGAGCCACTTCCATGTCCACACCTGCCTGGCTTTGTCCTTCTTACATGTGTGGCCCCAACTTCCTGTGCCTCGGGCCCCTCATCTGTAAAGTGGGGGTAGCAATAGCATGTACCTTGTGTGGTTGTTGTGGGCATTAAATAAATATGGGTAATACAAGTCAACACTTAGAATAGCACGTGGCCCATAGAAAGATCTAGAAGGCACCAAGTATGAGCTGTGACTGTGCTTTTACCATCTCTGTGACCTGGGACATTTGTTGTCCTCCGTGAGCAGCACCCACCCCTGTATACGCACAGGCACTTTCTGTAGGACATGGAAAATGTGAACCCCGCAGTGGACTAGGGATGCGTGCCCCCGGGAGGTAAGGTCGCCAGGTGTAGCGAATGGAAATACAGGGCACTCAGCTCAGTTTTAACTGCACATAAATGGCAACTGATTGTTTAGCATACATGTGTCCCACGCAGTATTTGGACACATTGACACTGGAAGTATTTTACACTAAGAAAGATTTCCTCAGGGCATTGCCCACTGACTAGGTGGCCTGTAGTTGGACTAGAGGAGCAGACAGGAGTCAGGCCCATCCCTGGTCTTTAGTCTGACCTCGTGGCCTCAGGCTTTGGCCAAGACTTGGCTGTCTCTCCCCAGTGCCTGACATCGCCTGACACAGAGCAGGCACGTGGGGCAAACTGTGCGGACTCAGTAACCTGCTGGGGAGGTGAGGCTGCAGTGGGCCTGAAGCATGAGCGCTGTGAGTTGAGGGGCCTTGGAAGCCTTCGTCCTTAACATTTCTAGCTCACTTTTCCCTGGAAGTCTGCAAACTTTACCACCAGAGAGCTAGTCCTCTGAGCTATCGGTCCCTGGAGTGGCCCTGGAGAGGGCGCCTGCACACAGACACTAAGCTGCCCACAGCCATCATGTGTCAGCAGGCTCTGTGAGGGTGTGGTTAGGTAGGGGGTGCTGGGGGCCCCAGGTTCCTGGATGTGAATCCCAGCTCCACTCACTGAAATAGGCATTTTATCTCTGTGTATTTCCCATCTCCCATTTCAGCCCGGCAGCCTCAGAAGCTGCTCAGAGCAACTGTTCTGCGTGCCTTGGTGCAAGACTGAGCACGTGAGGAGCTGTTGCATTGAGGAGAGTGAGAGAAGGAAGAGAGGGGTTCCAGAATGGACTGCAGCAGAGTGAGGAGCTGGGAACTATGGGAAAGCAAATAGGGAAGGAAGCAAGAGATGGGAGGAGCTCTCTGCTTCTTTCTGAAATTTCCTGAGCCTTAAGCGTGTTGTGGGCCTAGATGGACCGAGGGTGTCTCAGCAGTAAATAGTGTAGACAGACCAACAACAACCACAGTGCTTACGGAGTGCTGAGTGCCTGCGTTCTCCGTACCTCACAGGTGTGAATTCCCTGCATTCTCGTGAGAAAGCCAAGGGGCAGACTGTTAACTCAGGACCCAGGAGAAGGCTTTTTTTTGGAAGCCTCAGCTTCTGTAGGGTCCCGGGTTAGAAGAGAGGCCTTTAGAGTGACTGAGGGTGAATTTATTCAAGCCAGAGGTGATGGAGACCAGAACTTGAATTTGAGTCAATTTAAAGGAAAAAGGAAATGTGACATTCGGCTCGTCAGCTGAAATCCACACCACCGCGCACGTTCCACGTGGACACTCATCTCTTGACTCCACGTTGCTTGGGCTTTACCTGGCTCGGAAGGTGCTGGGAGGGACAGTTCTCTGTCATCAGCACTGCTGCTTCCACCTTCCCAAGGAGAGGTTGGAGGGGTTCTACTGGCTTCGCCCGTTATACATCAGTGCACCCCTAGGGATGGCTGGGTTGGGAGAGGGTACAGCTGCTTTATGTGCAACAATCAGGTGTGATGCCAGTGCCCAGAGCTCCCACAAGGGCTCTGAGTACAGTGTCTCCAAGACCACTAAGGGCAATGCCAGCCTGCAGCTCCTAGGGCCGGCCTCTGTATCCCCCAGGAATCCTGAGGAGCTCTTCAACACCTGCTGATACTGATACAAATACTGGAGGTTCTGACTCACGGGTCTGGGTGGAGCTCCAGGAATCTGTAATTTGGAAGGCACCCACAACTGATTCTAATGAGCCACTGATCCAGGTCGACCTCCTACCAGGCCAGCCTTCCTACCTGCCCTCACCCCCAGCCCCCTGACTGCATGCAGGTCATCCAGCCTCAGTCTGACACTTCCTGCAACAGGGAGCTCAGTGCTGCACAGGCACGTGCTGTCGGATGTTCTGAATACTTGGGCTCTTTCTTACTCTGAGCCGAAGGTGGGCCTTCCACTGCCACCTCTGACCCACACGTTCCTCCTCCAGGGCTGGGCTGCATCCACCTTCCTCAGTACCTCGTCCCCTACCAATCTCTCACCTGCAAGGACCAATGGCAGTCACTGTTTCCCGCACAAGGCTCTCAGAAAACTGGATACATCGGTGGACACCCCATAAAAATCCACAGCCAAGCCTGAGCTTTCCCTCCTAAAGGTCTGGTCAGATGAAGAGGCCAAGATTCCAGTGAGGCGATGTATGTAGGAAAGCCAATAAAACAAAAGTTAACACAAAGTAGTTCTAACCTCACTCTTACACAAGCCTAATTGCACCATTGCTTTGGATTTTTTTGTTTTAATTACTGTAACATTTTTATTCATTTGCAACCAGAGTATGTGCACTGCTTTGTAGTCTCCCATTTTTATAAAGCACCATTTTTTTACATCTCTACATAGTATTTCTAATTATCATTGAAATGACCACACAGCCTGGCACCTTGTGGACAGCACGCTGTGGAGGCCCATGGCGGGCTACTTACCGCTCCTCCGTATTAGCTGAGCACATTCTGATGTGCCAGCCCCTTCTGTCCACTCTTGTTTTATCCTCCAGCCCCTGTGCCTTCACCATTGCTGCATTCCTGCCACTTGGGGCAGTGATATATCACACTCTATGACAGGGTCCCTGGGGACCTTGAGAGCAGCTCTTTGAGAGGTTACCTGTTAGACCACCCTTTGCTGCTGACCGTCACCATTTATGGAGCGAGGCTACCATGGCCACCCGGGCTTGGCATTTGGCATGCATTATCCCAGGTAATTCTCAAGGCCACCCATGAAACTGCCACACACAGCTCCACATTACAGATGGGGAAAGTGAGGCTCTGGAATGTTCAGCAAGTTATCCAAGATCACGCAGCCATCCGAGGACAGAGCAGGAGCTGAGTCCCAGGTCTGTAACTTGTAAGCCTATGCTAAGCCACTAGCCTACATTTCAGGAATGTGATCTAGCTCACGGTGTATTTGCACCCTTGTAAAAATGCGTCTCAAAACAATAGAGTTGTGGCAGACCTTGACGATTCCGTACTTTTCCACTCATGCTTAGAGACATGCTTTTTTCTCTGTTATAGTGAGATATTCCTCCTCAACCCATTGTGGCAGATTGAGCAATCGAGGCATAGGCACAGGAGGTCACTGGGCCAGAGAAGGGTGGAAGACTATAATTCAGACTCCACAGTGCCAGAGGTGGAAGGCCAAGGTGAGAATGGAGTCATCAGAGAGGAAGGTACCCCTGGTGAACAGATGCATTTGCGGTTCAGCTCCTGGCCATCTCCTGGCCATCTGCAGGAGTACCCTGCCCAAGCTGGGCCCAGCCTGACACCACCCTCATTGCAGGCCCGGCTCACCCGGCCCCCCACCCCGGCCTCTCCTCATCATGCCCACCAAGGCAGTCATGCACTCCTCTGCACTTTCCTGCAATTATAATTTCAGTAATTCATTCGGCAATTAATCATATACTGCCTTGTGACATCTCTTCTATTCCACGTCGAGCTGTTATTTAGAAGTGCAATTGTTTAACTTCCCAGGAGCAGCATGTGCTGCCTTGCTAATCTAGTCGGGCTTTTTGTTGTTTATTCCCTGGCAGTCAATCAAACCAGGAGAAGTTTGAGGCCCACACTGTGGGTGGGGGTGGGGCGGGATGGAGGTGAGCAGGAATCCTCACTGCAGAGACAGGCGGAGCAGAGTTAGGAACCCTTCTGACAGCAGCTCCTGGGAGAGTTAGACAGCCCATGACACCCCTCTGCCCCCTTTCCTCCTGATGCCCCGGTAATGAAACAGCTCTGGATATAAACAGTCTCAGGAATTTTCCATGCATTCCCTCAACCGCACCTCATTTCCTGTGGGCAGGGACTGTTCATCCTGTTTTCACTAAGCCTTCTTAACCTCATGTGGCCAACTCTGAAATGAGAGATAAGTCACAGATTGGAGGCTTGGCTCTGCCACTTCCTAGCTGTAAGCCTGAGCAAGTCATTTCCCCTCCAAATCTGCTTTACCTTCTAGTTGCTGAGACCAAAACCATAAAAATATCATTGACTTTTTTTTTGTACCCCTATGTCTGAGCCACTAGCAAACCCTCCTGGCTTCTACCTTCAAAATACGTGCAGCATGCCCCTGCCGTGAGCTGTCCCCCAGGTGTGCGGCACAGCCTCCCAGGCAGCCTCTGATCCCACCCTCGCCTCCTTGCATCCATTCGCCACTCCGCACGTGTGTTTTTAAAGCACACGTCAGCTCCTGAGCCTCCGTGCACAACCCAGTGGTCCCCGTGCACGCAGAGTCACAAGCAGGCCCAGAAGGGGCCCAGAGGCCTGCGGGGTCTGGCCTCGCCTGCTGCTTGCACTGCCTCTCGCTCAGCCCCAGGCACGCTGGCCTCCCTACTCTTCCTCGGAGACGGTGGGCACACCCCACTCCGGCCTTCGTGCTGGCCTGTCGGGCTGCTCGTTCTGGCTTGCTCGGCCCTTAGATACCTGCATGGCTTGAGTTTTCACCTTCTTCACGTGGCATTTAAACTTTCACCACCATTCCCTACCCCAGGACTGCCTATCTTCTTCCTCTGTATTATTTTTTCTTCAGTACACTTAACACTTTTAATGTAGTATGTCATTTCTTTATTCTCCCCTCTCCCAGTCCTCCCCCAGCCCACCGTGGTTACGAATTTTGCCTGGTGTAGTCCCTGCCGTCTCCTTGATTTTTAGAACAGGGCCTGGCATGTAGCAGGCTTTCGGAAAGTGCTCAGTGATGGATGAGTGTGGAGTGATTGACCGAGCCACCGCACGGCCACCCCAGACGTGTCAGGGTAAGTGCAGTCCCGGGGGAGGGGGCAGTCGGCCACGGTGGGCACCCAGCCTGCTGCTACTAAGACCCTGAGGCCTCCCCATCTCATTCTGTCTCGTAAAGGCACATCTGTCCCCTTCCAGCACAGTCCATTCAAATTCAGTAACGTGGAGTCTCCCTCACGGCCTGTAAGGGGGAGTGCTGCAAGGCCAGCTCCCTCAGGGCGGGAAGGGGCTGCGCCCTCGGTTGAGGCTGGACACGTAAGGGACCGGGAGGTTTTCCTGTTTCAGTTGGAGCACAGAGCAGTGGTGTCAGGCCCCCTGGCAGCGGCAACCTGAGTGGCTACATTTGACTGGGAAGTTTCCAGAGAGGGCAAATGGGGAAGGAGACGGAGGCCAGCTGCAGAGGGGGCCTCCCAAGATGGCCCAGGGAGACAGGTGTGGGGAGGTGAGACACAGGCACATGGAGGTATCTGCCCCAGACAGGTAAGGAGGCAGTAAACTGGGACCATCTGTGCTGTTGTTAAGCATTCATTAGAGCCAGATTCCCAGAACAAAGAAAACAGCCCTTCAAAGGGAGGGGAGAGAGAGAGAGAAGAAGAGAAAATAAGCACAACAGCCAGCAGCAACCTGCACGCACACGCACACACACACACACACACACACACAACCTCCTCTCATCATAAAAACTCGTTCCAGACAGGTTCCAGAGCTGTCCTTGGGAGGGATGTTTGAAATCTGTATGCATATTCCTGAAATGTGAACTGTCAGATCGCTCAGGAGATGGTTTTGCTTGAACGGACTCTTGTGGACCTTCATTTCGTGAATGTTGAAAATGGAATTTTTATAAGACAAAGCCAAACAGGACTGGTGACAATTGCTCTTGAAGGACCGCTCCTAGTTTCTCTTCCTATGTCCCCCTCACACCCCCATGCACAGCGGCTGCCCCTCTCTCATTCCCTGGAGACCAGCGGGCTCTCCCGGAAACTCGGTTTTGTTACATGGCGTCGGTACAGCGCGGGGACGCGACGGGGGCATGGGCCGAACCTCTGGGGCAGTACAAGCTGCAAGCGGAAGTCCTGGCTCCTGCAGGGCTGGTGAGCCCATCCCTCCCTAGCCTCGCCGGGCCTCAGGCACTCGGCGGTGTGATGGGAGTAAGTGGTGGCGCACGGGGCGCAGGTGATGGATGGGGCCTGGGGGGGCGGGGCCTGGGGGCGTGGGTCCCGGAAGAAGGCGTGGCTTCCACGACCTTTTCCTCCAGCCAGCCTTTTGGGGCGGGGCCGCATTCCCCGAGGATCCCTACGACTGTCTTCTCTAAATTGCTGTTTCTCCTGACTTACTGACCAACACAAACAAACAAACAAACAAAAAGTGGGCGTGGCGGACGGTCCAGAAGAGGGGCGTGAGGATCCCTGCACTCCCTGCTCCAGCTGTGGTGACAGCCCCAGTAGCACAGGAGTTAGGCTGGTCGGGCCTGGGTCAAGGCGGGGCTTTGGCCCAAATGAACGATGTGGCGGGACCGTTCCTTCCAACTAATAAACAATCATTATTTTTCCCCAGGCAAATGCAAGCTGGCCTCAGAGCGCTCAGCAAGAGAGCAATAATGGCGGGTTTTTGACAGACGGGGAGCGCTTCATAGGCTGCAGACCGATGAGGATCCAAGGTGGATGAGGGCTGTACTATTGATGATTGGAGCCCCTTCTAGCCTCCCCAGCTCCATTTCTCTCCCAGCAGGGCTCCAACAGCACCCCAAGAGATCAGCTGGACTAAGGGGAGGAGGGCTGTGCCCCATTCACCCAAATCCCAAAGGGAAGGACTTGTGAGAAGTATGGCAGACACCAAGCGTGAAAGATTCCAGCCACAAATCCTGGGTACACAGTCACAGTCCTATTTTTCTTCCACAGCAGTGCAAAATAGAAAGTTTTTCATCCAGGTATAAGACAGCCACAGGAGTAGTGCCCCCCACCCATTCTCATACCTTAGCCGGCAGAGTCTCTGTTGTCTGGCTGAGCCCAGGGTCCTTGGAGCTGAAGGAGGGTGGTGACCACTGCCCCCCAGTCTGCATTGCATGGCCAGAGCATGGAATGACAAAGCAGGAGGAAACTGGGAGGCCAACCAGGTGGATCTAGGTCCATCGGGCCCCAGATCAGTTGTACCCATAAAATTGGGGGGAAATCTCACATTTGTGGTTCACAGCGTTTATGAGATCTTCAGAGGTTGATGCAAACTAAGTACCAGGATCCGGGGCCTGGTTTCACCTCCCCGCACCCTCCCTTGGCTCCAGTGCTCAGTGAGGAGCTCCATGCCCTGCTTCTCAAACACAGGGACACCTTGTGCTCTGCCAAGGAAGCCCACAGAGCCCACCTCCCTCTGGCCTGTGAGGCCATGACTCCAGGACCTCCTGGGCGAGAGTCAACACCACCCATTCCCAATCAGCACATGAGAAGAGATGATTGGCCCTGAGAGAGCAGCACCTGCATGTCATTTAGAGTGTCCCCAAGACCCCCTCTGTGAGTGGCCCAGGCCTCTCCCCCACCCTCACGACCACCACAGTCAGGCAGGGCCTCTGCAGGGTGGGCTGTGTGACCTGTAAGCCGTGCTCCTGGGTGAGGAAACGCCCGGCGGTTCTGATGAAGCTGAGGAGAAATTCTCCTCCATTCAGGTCTTGAAGGAATGACAACCTGGATTTAATGATGGCCTTCCTGAGTCTTCAGAAGAGTCACCAGGATGATTAGAGAGCCTAGAAGTGGTCCAGGGGGGAGTTGAAGCATCTGGAAGTAGCCTGAAGAGGGAGAGGTCTGGGGGCGATGGGTGAGGGGTTTTCAGGGAGTGGATGGCTGCCATGGATGAGCTTTCTCTTCTGCCAGGAAAGTTCTGGGTTTGACAGTAAGTTGAGATTGCTTCTTACCCAGAAGCAAATGAGGTGAATCACGGTTTCCCTTTGGGGGTCATCTTAACTAGGTGAGAGCGCCATTGTGCTGGAATGGTGTGAATTCGGGCCCAGTGGGAGGCTGGGGCGTGGACAGGATGACCTCCATCTGCCTGGGATTGCAGGCCTCCTGCTGGGCCGAGTGGTCCGGGGCAGCTGCAGGAGTGGTCCCTGGTGGCAGCTGAACAGTATGGGGGTGAGTGTGTGAAGGGCAAGCCCAGGCGCTTCCAGGTGCAGGGTGCGGGGCTGGGCGGGGCGCCGGGAAGTTACAGGGTTGTGAGCAGCTGTGGGAGCAGGCAGCCCGGGCTCTGGCCCAGCCCTACACTGTTTTGTGACTTGGGCATGTGACTTCCTCGTTCTAAGCCTGTTGTCAACTCTTCAGTGGCGGAAGTACTGGGTGGTTGAGAGGCAGGTACAGTCCACCGCGTGTCTGTTATCAGGAAGCACTCACGCGAGGACGTCACGATGACTGGGGTGGGGACAGGCACTCTTCAGGCCTTAAGCACACCACATCCCTCTGTGTGGGCCACAGCCTGAGCCCGGGGCAGTGTGGAGGGCTCAGAGTCAGTGCCCCGTCGGCTTGGCTGGGCCACGTGTGCAGACAGGAGTGGAGGGGCCCGGGAAGGCAGGCTGGGAAGGCTGGTCCCGTGGTCGGTTGTGGGGGAGGGGAGTGGCCTCACAGCGTTGCTGGGACATCGTGTCGGGACCACGGTCTGGGCTCAAGCTGGGACTTCCTTCGCCAACAACAGAAAAGTATGTGAGCCGTAGGGCGAGCCAGCCAGACTCAGGCCATCCTGGCTTTGTCAGCTCCCAGGCTCCGTGGTGGCTTCTCCGGAGCTTGCCCCACCTGGAGCCTGTTTCCTGCTGAGCGTCCACGTGGCTTTGAGCTCAGTCTTCGCCATGGCCCACTCCGTGTCCGGCGGAGGGGGATGGGATTGCATCAAGTGGCCGCGCGGATAGCGGTCGGGAGGCACTTAGGGTCACTGGATCTGTCTCGGATCACTCGCTTGCTTTCTTGTGGCTACCAGCCCCTTTCCAAGTCCCTGAGTCCGTCTGGTGACCTGGCGCCGGTGCCCCCTCAGGAGTGGGCCTTCCGGGGAGGAGGGAGCTGGCAGGGGGCCGAGGGAACTCCGTGCCGCCCCGGCAGGCAGGGCAGGGAGAAGTCACGCGCTCAAACCCTGTCCCTCCGGCTCAGCCCCACGCCAGAGGCGATGAAGAGGAGGCGGCAGCTGGAGCAGAAGCTGCTGTTTTCCCAAGGACCTCGGTGAGGACGGCAAAAGCATCCTAAGGGACAAAGGTCATCGCCCTGGCAGCAGCGCCAACGCGCAGCAGGATGGTCCAGGGCCTTCACTTCGCCCCCGCTGTGGGGAGACCATAAGCGGGCACTGCACAAGCTCACGGCGACTTCTCAGGGGCCCCCAAGAGTGACCTGCGGGGGACGCTGTGAGAGGACGGCCCTGGAGACGCTGCAATTGCAGGCGGACCCCTAGCCAGACAGCCAAACCCGGGTGAATACGGGGAGTGTAGCTCTGAGGCCTGGGGACCCCGGGAAGCCTGTCCCATCCAGCTCCTGCCTCTGTTTCAGACCTGAAAACCGGAGGAGGCCTGTGGCTCTTCCAGGGAAGGAGAGCGTGAGCAAGGTGCTTTCTAGTCTCCCACTAGACAAATCTCACCTGCTCACTTGTTTTTTTAGGCTGACCTTCAATCTGAGCCATTAATGGTCATTAATACGTGGTCAGGGCGATCGAGCCTCACAGTGATGACAGTTCGTACCAGGGGACCCAGTCACACACAACTCCGGAATTTGTAGATGCTTGTGAATTAGACCCGCAGGTCTTCCTGCTGCCCTCCCATGCGGTTCTTGGCCCTGACCTGTCACCGTTGAATCCCTGTCCCCATCCCTTTGTCTTGTCCACATTACACAAACAGCATGCCCTACTCCAGCCTGGTGTTCTGGCTACACTTCCCCTACCAACCTTCGACCCAAACCCGAGATCTTGTATGTGGTTCAAGAAACGGACCGTCTGGTCAAAGCTGTGGAGTCCTTCCTGATGTCCAGTTCCTGCCTCAGGCTCTTGCCATACTTTCTAGATTCCACCTGGATTTTCCACCTGGCAGGTGACCTGATCTGATCTCTACCTGGCTCTCCTGGCAGGGACAGCCATAGCTCACTCAGGCACCAAGATAATTACAACCATTTAAGCTTTGGAGTCCAAAGTACAAATAAAAGAGTACTTAGCACATTTCTTTATTGTTAGATCTTTTTCTTTCAATTAAAAACAATTTAAATTGAGGCAACATTGGTTAGTGTAAGTTTCAGGTACCACATTGTAATCTGCTACCTGTATGCACGACAGTGTGCTCACCTCCAAGGCCGACGCTCCATCCGGCACCGTGTCACCGTGTCACCGTAGTCGGCATGTTTCTAATCGCTCTTTCCTACTGGAAACCACAGGCAGACGCCAAGCCACGCTGTGCACCAGGCGCAGGAAACGCGCGTGAGCACGCAGACGCTTGGACGGCAGGTGGGGAGAGCGGGCCGCGCTGTGCCCGAGTGCAGCCCACTCAGCATTCCCACGCATGGCTCTCTCTGCGGTTATTGTCCTATCAAAGATTTATATCTGTCTCATGAGCGTCTTGAAATCCTTGGTCTCTTGTGAGGCCTAAAGCCAAGAGTTGACATTTCTTCAATGTAAATAGGAAATACTACAGAACGAATTGAGGTCGGTTTAAAAAAAAATTGCTTTCTTGACTTTTAACCCTGCAGTCTTGCTGACTGTTTACTTCTACTTGCAGCTGCTCAGGAGTCAGCCTGTGATTTCTTCAGAGTGACACCGGGGTTTTAAAGCAAACCATCCATCCCTTCAAACAGTGGCTCGAGTTGGCTGGTGCCTAGTCACAAAGTGAACCCCGAAGTTGCTAGAAGGAAGGGGGAGGGTCTCCAGGGAGGGTCCCATGGCTGTGAGCATGTGCAGTGGCCCCCTGCCTGTCCATGAATCACATTCCTAACTCCCTAGTCAGTCAGCTGCGGGGCACTGGAAGGTCTTTCCCAGGAAACCAAGTCAGTGACGGAGCTGGGTCCCCAGCCAGTCCCCAGGCACCTATTAAATCCATGATGGTTTCCAGGCAGGTCTGTGCCACTGCTCATCACCCTGTGTTGAGCTGTGTCCCTGCGGGTGTTCACAGCTGAGTGGGCCGGGTCTCACGGTCCACATCCATCTGTGACTACAGACTTAGGAGTTGGGCCCAGAGAGCACGGCCCCGCCATGGCCACCTGCACGCCTGGCCCACGCGCTGGCTCTTGCACCTGTGCTTCAGAGCGGGGACTCCAGGAGGAGAGGACAGGCAGGGAGGGAACTGAAGGAGCAGGATGGAAGGGAAAGGGGGTGAGGACGAGTTACCTCCCTCTTCCTCTCCTGTCTTCCTTGGGTCCCAGTTTTTCTTTCGTTGCCACCACGCCCTCTTTGCCCCCTTCCCCCTCACCTCCTCTCCATCTCTCTGCTGCTGTCCCTGCCTTCGCCCAACTCCAGGGCGACCAGGAGCTGGGGAGGGAGGGCCGCCCCGGGCACTGCCTGACAGCGGCGTGGAGAGCCCAGAGACGCACCCTCCTCTGCGGGCTCCTAGGGGAAAGAAATGCCCAGAAGGTGCTCCAAATGGGTTCTCTTCTTCAAAGAGGCCCAGGCCCCAGGGAACCGACTTCTGGAAGCTTCCAGAGAAACTTTGAGGCTGATGAAGCAGTTAAAGTGTGTTGAGCACGTGAGCACGTGTGCGTGTCTGTGTGTTCACAGGGGGCACAATTAGCTTCCTCACAGACACGCTCACCAAGGTTCCCTTAAACCCGGAGCTCCCTTGGCGCCTTTAAGGCGTCACTCGCACTGCAGACTTCGCACACCAATGTGCAGACGCCGTGCAGAGGCAGAGGCACCTGTGGACAAGGGCGTTGGTTTCTGTGCTTTCCTGGGGATCCCCCCTTTCTCCTCAGTTCATTTCCCCAAATCATGAAGATGTTCAGGTTCCTGCCCCTCCCTGGAGGAGAGAGGGCTTTGCTCTCTCATCCCCACAGCTGAGCAGACTCTGAGCTCCTGAGGGCAGGCCCGTGCGTCTTCGCCGTCGCTCAGACAACAGGGGAAGAGTGACCCCCCAGTCCTGCCATCATGGCTGCGCCCTCTGGCCTCCCCGCTCTGGGTCCTTCGGCTCCCCCAAGCGCAGGGACAGTGGCTTTATTTTCTGTCTTTGCCTCTTCCCCCTCCCTGCTCCCAGGTAACGTGTGAAGTGCAGGGGCCTGGCCTTCGGGGCACCGCGGGAGGTGGCCCTGTGGGTTGTCCAGCGCTGCTCGGGGCCCAGAGCCCATGTGCTTCCCGGGCTGTTTCCGGGTGGAGGAGAGAGCTGCTGAGACCTCTGGGAGGGTATTTGTAGAGCCAGTCTTGGAGAGCAGGCATGCTCATAGTTCTGGAAACTTCCTTCGTTTTGAAGTTTCTAAAGATAGAGCAGTGTGGCAGCTGGTATGAGGCAAGGTACGCTAAGTCCTTTTAAATCCACGGAGAATTTTCTAATAAATGCTGACCTGCTTTCTCAGTGCTACTTCCTCCTCTCTCAGCACCTCACTCCATCCTGTCGCTGGTCTGTGATGGATGAAGAAAAGTCCACTGGCAGGGAAACTGAGGGAGCAAGCAGGCAAGCGACTTGCGGGGGGCCGAGGCATCTCTGCGACGGTGCCCGCTCCAGGGCTAGAATCCGCAGCCGGGGGACAGAGGCGGAGGCAGCTCACCTTTCTCGCCGGGCGTGAGCGTGGTGCTAGCTGACGCCTGCACCGTGGCGTCCAGCCCGTGCGCCAGCTCGGGGAAAGGTGCTGGAACGCCCATTGTCCAGAAGAGGAAACGGAGGCTCGGGGACTTCCCTAAAGTCACTCTAAATCGAGTGGATTTAAGATGCTACTTCCCCAACCCAGTCTGGGACACTGGGGAGGTGGGCGAACCGTGGCCCCGTCTCCTAATGTCAGATGTTCATTTACAGTCAGTACCCCCAAAGCTAGTGGCCTTTGAGGCTGGGCTGGTGGCAGCTCCTTTCTCTCATCTTTGGCCCTGAAATGAGAATAATTTCTGCAAACCAGGCCTGCTCAGACACAGCTTCCAGTGGGTGACAGGTCCTCCTCTTGGCCCAAGTGGGGGACCCCTCTCAGCTCCCTTAGGAAATGCTTCACCTCACTCCTGTCCATCACCCTGGATGAAAAGAGGCTGTAAAGGGATGGTTGCATGTTTGTTGAGCACCTACTATGTGCTAGAAGCCGTATCTGGCTCAGGAGAAGGCACATTGCTCTACCTGCTCCTCGCCTCCTGGCATAAGTGTTTTCTCTCCTGTTTGTAGATGAGCAAATTAGGGCTTGGAGAGGTTGCGTGACTGGTTAGTGCCCCACGGATAGTAAGAGGCCCAGCTGAGACCCCCACCCCGAACGTCTGCCCTGGGTTAGCGCCTACAGCCTCCTGGCGCTGGCAGCCTCGGCGCAGTGACCAAATCCAGCACCGCCCGTGTGGCCTGCTATTTGGGCCATTTCTCAGTCAAGCACTGCACACCTGACAGCGTGGCCTGTGCAGCAGGCCACGGAGCGGATGGTTGAGGTGGCCCTGGCTTGGCGAAGCCACAGCCCATTCGTCCCTATCCTGAGCACAGAATGCCTTCCAGCTCGGGCTGGGGGCACAGCCCGCCCCTCAGTGTTCGAACGTGGAGCTGGGTGGGTGCTGGAGGCCTGCCCCTCTCCAGCCCGGGGAGCTCCTTTGAGTCCTTGACCCCCCGACCTCCACGTGCTGTCTTGGCACTTCTCCTGGGAAGGCAGAGCGGGCAGCCAGGGGGCCAGGCGCAACCCAGAGAAAGGGGCTGTGTAGCCTGCAGTGTCCCCCTGCGAAGGCTCCAGTCTCCTTCCTGGCGACTTAAACGGCCTCGTCCCCGCGGGTCTGTCTGAGGCCCCTCCTAGAAAACTCATGTCTCTCTTCCCCGACCCAGCAGAGCAGTGTGGTGGGCTCTCCACACTCTGCAGCTTCACGGCTAACGCACCGCGGAGAGCACAGCCCCGTCACCCAGCCAGCTCTGGCACCCCGTCCCGTCACCCCTCAGGGCCCACCCTCCGCCTGGCCCCTGCCCGTCCCGGCAGCCCCTGCCGCGATGCATCGGTGCGAAGCACTTGAGTGTCCCTCGTCCCTGCTCGTGCGCCTGCTCAAAGCCTTCCAACTTGTGGTTGTGCTGCCCCTTCCTGCTTGTGCCCCGCTGGTTTCCCTCCTCCACGTTGGCCGAACATTTCCCTTTGCGACCTTTTACATCTGAGGAACCGGCAGCCACCAAGAAGTCGCCTGGGGAGAAATTGGGTGAACGGCGGGGGGGGCACGGGGGTCCGGCCGGTCTTGTCTTACTGAACGCGCAGCGCGGTGTGGGCAGGTGCGCCGCCAGGCCGCACGTGGTGGTGTCCGTCACCGTCACGAGATGGGCAGACGCACTGAAAGTCTCCAAAGCAAAGTCGCCGAGGCCGAACCACCATGCCAGCCGAGCACGGATGCTCGTGGGCTCCCACAGGGCACCTAGCGGGGGAGCCTGTGCCACAGGGCTCTGCTCTCCGGAAGATAATTCGGGGCCTTTTTGCGCCCCTCTTCCTGCGTCTGCTGGGCTGGGGGCTAGTTAGATGCTGGGATGTGCACACATTCAAAGTGATCTGTTCCCCAGCTCAGGCCACCAGGAAGGATGGGTAGGACACACGCATCTTGGCCTTGCAGAGAGGCCGGTGTGAGCGGAACTGGCCGTGGGGCCGTGGGCGCGGGCAGGGACGTGCAGGCCCGCTGCCCGGCCTGGCCCTGTGTGCGCGCCGCAGCGATCGCACAGCACACCCAGGTTCCCCGCTGTGACGAGGGGTGCAGGCTCAGCACACTAAACCAACTCAAGTTTTCAGTCGGCCTGAAGTCTCGGGCCTGGCCCAGGAGGGCCCCCTTGGGCCTTGTACTGTCACCTCTCAGAGCCTCAGACTCGCGGATTGGTGCTTTAGGTGTGAGTCTAGCTTCCCCCAAGTGTCAGTCGTTTTCATCCCCTCTTCAAGGAATTTTACCGTACTTGACCGTTTGCACAATTATTTCCTTCATTTTTTAATTGCCATACTCTTTTATTTAAAATTGTTTTAAAAGGAGATATTTAAGCTAGTTAGGATGTAGCCAGGGTGAAATCCTGTCATTCAGCTGTCCCCGTTGCTCCTGGGGAACGAGGGCAGGGGTCCCTAAGGGAGCGTTCCAAGGGGAGGGAGTTGGAAATGAGAAAGGAGAAGGGGCGAGCCCGCTCGGTCCAGCTAGACTCACATCCCGTACACACGCCGTGTTTGGGGAGCGTGGCTCTGGCCACACTATCCAGACTGCTTTCTGGAACAATCTGTGCTGTTCTGCTCCTCGGTGTCTTTGCACACCGCTCTTCCGGGAGGCCCTGGCCCTTGCCGATAGGACCCTCAAGCTTCCTCGAAATTTTGCTTTGCTTTGGCTCCTTGGTAACACCACCCTGGGCCCCTCCAGACGGATCTGTCGCATCCTGCCCCAGAGCACCTTTGACACGTCTGTGTGTTCTGCTAGGAGGACAGGAGTGGACAGCAGAGAGGGAGCTGGGTGTCTCTGCAGCCTTGTGCCCAGCAGAGTCTTTTAAATGTGAATTTGGGAATGGCTACCGTGTCTGTGCCGGGGACTTCACACATGCTCCTTCACTTAGTCCTTACACAACTGTAATCCTCATTTCACAAACTGAGACATGCAAAGTTCAAAGTTGCCCAACATCACACAGAAAATACTGGATGGGGGTTCACACCCGGTCTGTCGGATTTCAGGGCTACCCATGTAAGCACACCCCCATTCAGTTAGCTTTGGATGCCGGGAAAGGTTGGTGAATGAATGCATCATGAGACAACTGAGTGAGTGAGCGAGCCTGACACACAGGAGGCGACCGTAGCGATGCCTTGGGAGAGGACAGTGGTGTGAGCACAGGAGCGGAGGCCCCCAGGTTGCAAGTGGGGGACGCAGTGAACCTCGAAGCCGGTGTTGCTTCGGGTGCGTGCTGGTCCTGGGCTCCGGAGCATGCGTGTTTGAGAGGAGAGCCCGTTTGTGTTGTCAGCTTCCGAACCCCACTCCTGGAACAGGGGTGGGGGCTCAGTGGCTGTCACACACCGCACTCGCTGAGTCTGCGGCCGTCCACTTCACCCGTCTGCCAAGGGCTCCGGCTAGTGGCACTCGCTGCCTCCCCCTTGGAGAGACCCATCGGGGGTCCTGGCTCACAGGGGACATTCCTCCTCTGGGCCTCGGGTCCCCCTACATGAAATCCTGCTGTTGGACCCGATGCCTGCAAGGCCTTCCAGCTGTGACGTCCTCCAGCTGGTGGCCGGGCTTGCTGACCCAGCTCTGTAGGACCCCCAGAATGGAGCTGGGGCCATTAAAACCCTGTCCTCGTGCCCCTGCTTCCAGCAGGTGACTCCTGGCCCAGCTGGGAGAGTGAGCTGCTGCTTCTGCCTAGACAGCAGGCCTTGGAAATTATTCAGGAATAACAAACAGGCCAGAAATATTTGCATAAAGAATCACACGGAACAATACATGTTATTTAAACCGTCTCTGGTTGGCAACAGAAGCAAAAAGCAGCTGAGATAAATCTGCAATGCAAATCAGCCTGATTTGGAGTTGAGCCCTCATCTGGTTTGGGGGTGGGGGCAGAAAAGAACACATCGTCGTCTCCACCCCTCCCCCAACGCTGCCTTCTCCACCTGCCTTTCTCCTGCTCACGGACAGTTGCTCATTGCTGTCCTTTCCTCCCTTCTTCAGGGATTAATGGAAACAATTTGTCTTCTAATATGACTGTAGCTTATGAATTCTTTGTCTCACTCTAATCCTTTAAATTATCTACATAATAAAATATGTATCCAGTGATTTCAAGTCATAATTTGATCTTCTAGGGAAAGTGGGGGTGGGGTAGGGGAGCTGAAGGGAGCCTCCTCTAGTTCCTTCCTCTTCATTTGTCTTGATTTGTCATTCTTTTATTTGTTTATGTATTTTTAGCTTAGTGATCTGCCACTTGCTTCCTCCCCGCTCTCTGCCCCCCACACTTCCTCAGTGTCCTGGGCAGTCCCCCCACACCCCGGCGCTCCAGGCCTGGCTCCCTGACCTCTGGTAGAAGGTGGCCTCCCTTCTGACTCCCCAGGGCAGCCAGGTCTCTAAGCAGGCTTTGACTACCTAAGGTCAAAGGGGATTTAAACCCACGGTCTCCCCATTGTTTGTCTGTGGGGTTCTCAAGGGGCGACAGTTCAGTTCACTGGTCTGGGAAGTGGCCCTTGTCTGTATAACATCAAATGACAACTCCCTGCGAAACGCCCACTACTCCTTCTCGGGAGAGTCTGGGGGACTGACCAACCATCATCCCCCAGGACCAGCAGCGTTGGCTGTCCTCAAAGCCATTTAAGGGGGACCTGCCCCACTGTCCATCCTGAGAAAGGAGCCCCTGGACTGCAAACCCCAGTGGGCCATGCACTCAGCCCACCTCCCCCAAAGCCCCACAGTGTTCCCCTTGAAGATGCCTCCTTTGGTTCACAGTGTATGATTATGTATCTTGTGGCCTGCACACAGTACTGAACCTGCACACAGCGTTCAGTCTGCACACGGCGCTGAATCTGCACACGGCGTTCAGTCTGCACACAGTACTGAACCTGCACACAGCGTTCAGTCTGCACACGGCGCTGAATCTGCACACGGCGCTGAATCTGCACACAGTGCTGAATCTGCACACAGCTCTGAATCTGCACACGGCACTGAATCTGCACACAGTGCTGAATCTGCACACGGCGCTGAATCTGCACACAGTGCTGAATCTGCACATCGCCCTGAGTCTGCACATGGCACTGAGCCTGCACATGGCGTTCAGTCTATACATGCTGCTGAATCTGCACACGGCGCTGGATCTGCACACAGCACTGAATCTGCACAAGGCCCAGAGACTGCACATGGCACTGATACTGCACATAGCCCTGTGCAGGTGCTGAGACATCACAGGGGCACTGGCCAAGGGATGGACTGGACCGTGGGCCTCCTGGCTGTGCCTGCCTGGAGAGGGAGGCTTTTTATAATTTGTATGAAAGCATCATCAAGCTTGGCCCTGCCTTCATCACCATTCTAATTTGCACATTGTGTCCCAGTCCCAAAAGGAGCCTTGCCCCAGTGACAGGGCACACACACTTGTCCACTGTGCAGGCAGTGCCAGGGGTGAGCACTACTCCATGTGTGTCATCCTCAGTCCCCTTCTGCGATTCTTCCATCACAGCTGACACCTGTCTTCACCCGACCCACCACTATGTGTCGACTAAGAGCGTCCAAACCTGTAGAGAACTTGCATAAACATTTGAGTCAAACAGAGGGTATGCCTGGAAGCAAAAACTCAGCAGGCTGAGAAAAAGGCTCTGAGAATAACAGTGTAGCGGCTGCTTTTGTGCATTTAGGAGGCAGGTATGGAGGAGTGGCTGCAGGTGGCTGAGAAGCAAGGCAGGGTGTGGGTTCCAGGACAGTTGGGACTCCCTGCTCTCGAGGGTGGTCCGCGTTAGACGGAGGGGTCTGCATGGGGCCTGGCGAAGGGGCGGTAAGCTATACACGCGGAAACATGGGACAGGGCTTGCATGAGGCGGAAGTAACCTTTTCCTAGAGCAGTTCCAGCTGGGGGCGTGACCCCCGTGACCGGCTCCGCCAGGCATTCATGATCAGGTCACTCGGAGGTTACTTTCTGCAGAACCTCTTTTTCGTCCACAAACGTAAACCCTCACGTCACAGGAGGAAGAATGTCCCAGCTTCACACTCCGCGGAGCCTGTGAAACGCCGGGCCCAATGCTTGCTGCGGGGACAGCAGCTGCGGGGACGTGAGGTGGCCGGACCTGGTGTTCTCCAGGGCAGTCTGGCGGGTCTTTGACCAGATGAGTGAGGGATGAGAGAAGTGGGGGGAGACCCCAGAGGTGGCAGCAGGGCGTCTGCGGCCAGAGTTGGGGTGAGGCCAGGACTGTGTCAGGCCCTCCTTCTTATCCACAGAAACCAGAAACAGAGGGTCCTTATGTAACTCATTTGGAGGCAAAACCTGGCCTGAGCGGAGGCTATTTTTACTCTTTTATTATTTATCCCACTTGCTGTGAATATTCATGGCCCTCCCTGAAGCAGTATGAATGTGCCAGGCTGCAGGCAGATGGCGCAGACCTCGCTCTGATGTCACAGACCAGAGGGGATGAGCATCAGGGCACCTCCCTGAAATCTGAAACCTGAGTTGGGAAGCACCTCAGGCCCCGTGGGTCAGGACAAGGGCCTGCGTGGTATGTGTGAGGGGGTGGCGGTGGGCACAGGAGGGCAGGGCCCGATGGGCCCGATGTTTTGACGGTCTCATTGGATCAGGGGTAGGAGAGTGGCCGAGGTGGGACATGAACGGTGCACAGGGAGCTTGGCGGAATGACGGCAGAATGCGGACGGGGCCCCTTTTAATCTTCCCAGGAATGGCGATGAAACTATTTACAAGGGGTGGTCAGGAAATTCACGGAATGAAGGGAAGAAGGGTACAACAGACTATTTATTATTTTTCCTTTTCAGTATATTTCCCCTCAACCCTAATACACTTTTCAGATCTTACAATAAATTTATTTATACCCTCAAAAGTATGTTCTGTTTTTGCCCTCAAATTGCAGCTTTAACTTCTTCATCGTCTGTAAATTTCTTCCCTCGAAGCTGCTTTTTCACATTTGGGAACAAATAATGAGACAGAGCCAGTCTGGACTGGAGGGGGGG